>JAREIK010002621.1:0-30494 GCA_029783825.1 Sapria himalayana | reverse complement strand
CTTTGTTATATTTATATATAGTTATGTTTATATACTATTTTTAGAGTTATATAGATATTAAAATACACTTATATAAAAATTCGAATTATATAGATATAGTTATGTTTAAATAGTTTATGTATACTATTTTTATTATATAGATATAGTTATGTTTAAATACACTTATATAAAATATACTTATTATATGTATACAATTTTGTATACTATATTAGTTGTGTATATTGAAGTAGTTATTAATTCAGCATTACTTATTATGCACCATCAAAATCCACATAATGACAACGCATATATCACTAATGCATGAAGTATGTATAATTAAGTTTATTATGCAATCCAAGCAAACCACAGAAAATAAAGGTGAAGAATTTGGAAACAATAATAACATAATCAATACGCATAAGCTTAATCTTTGATTAAGCAATCTAAGATAATTGATGAAGAATAAATGTATAAAATGTACCTCAAATCAAATAACAAATTAAAACTTAAACCTAGATTATATTTGATGCGTCGGTATCAAGAGATAGATGGCCGAATGCGGAGGTTCGCTTCACTTGTTAGAGATTATCGCATCTTGACAAGTGAATGTATATTAGCAAATTATTTATGTTAATTATTAAAACATTAAATAAACAATATATATATAATCAAAAGGACTCATTAATTTTATTTACTATCAAAATTTTCTACAAAATTATTGTGCGTGTAGCAAGGTACACATGAAAAGCAAACATCTTACAATTTTTTATTAAAATTAATTAAACAATAAATATATAAACAAAAAAAAAATTTGTTTAGCCTTATAAAAAAATATCAAATAGGTACAAAATTAACAAACTTCAATAATAAGACAAAAAAAAATGATTTTGTCTTCTAGCCACTTGCCTAAGAGTTATAAAATACTATTAATATTAAAAAATATATAAATAATTTATATTTAATGTTTAAATTTTTAAGAATTCATATTAATTTTACGAAGATAATATGAAATAATTTTAAAGGCTATAAATTTCATATTATTTGATATCATTAAAATCTTTAAAATTCAAAAAATTACTTTAAGTTAGAAGATAATTAAAAAAATGTATATTTATTATTTTAATAAAAACTTAATGTTAAAAGCTAATTGTAAAATTATACTTAATTGTTTAATTCGTATAAATTTTAGGAGGCAAACATCTATGTATTTATTTATAAATATAATTTATTTTCTTTTAACTTTATTAAAAAAATTATAATTTTAGTATATTTCAAGATTTTCAAATTTGTATTATTTATTTTTTAAAAAAATTTTCTATAATCATAAATTTTGTTTATACTACTATAATAATATTAATATTTACTAGTTTATCATTAATTCAGATATTTTTGAAAATATTTTTCTAATTTATGATATAATGAATTAATTTACATTTATATTAGTATAAGTTTTAATGTAAGTAATTAAATTTTTAAAATATCGAAAAAAATATTATACTTATTGAATTTATTATTTAATGTTACTATAATATTAATTTTAAGTTTCTTAATTTAAAATTTTAGAAAAAGTTTTTTTTATAATTTTAAAAAAATTAATACATCATAAAAATAGTTATTTTAGTCCTTATTAATATAATTTTTTTTTATATTTTTATATTTTTAAAGTATTTATTCTATAATATCATTTTTTTATGATTTTATGAGGAGAATGTATCTTTCAAGGATTGCTCATCTATAGACCATTAATATACATTAATAAAAAAATTAAATAAAATAATAAAACTAATAATAAATTTAAAAATTAAATAATTAAAATATTGGCTAGAGAAATTCCGTCGTTATGTTTGGAATATTATTAGCTAGGAAAGGTTGAGTCACTATATCCATCGCTATATTCTAGATTTAATTAACTAGGAAAGTTCTGTCGCTAAATCCATCAATAAACTTCGGATTTAATTAGCAAAGGAAGATCCGTCACAAAAATCTATCACTATATTCAAGAAGTAATTGGCTAGAAAAGTTCTGTCGCTATAATTGGTCATTATAATTCGTCACTATAATTGGTCACTTTTTTCAGTATGTAATTAGCTAGAGAAATTCTATCACTAAATCTGTAGCAATATTTTGTGGTGTAATTAACTAGCGAAATCTATCGCTAAAATCTGTAGCAATGTTACGGATTGTAATTAGCTAGGAAATTTCATCGCTGAAATCTGTGCTATATTCTAGATGTAAATAGCTAAAAAAATTCTTTTGCTAAAGCTATCACTAATTCTAGATTTTATTAGATAGGAAAAATTCCATCTCAAAATACATAGCTATTTTCTAAATTTTATTAGCTAGGGAAAATTCATCACTAAATCCATCGCTAATTTATAGATTTTTTAGCTAGAAAAATCTATCACTAAATTCATCGCTAAATTTCTGATTTAATTAGATAGAGAAATTCCATAGCTAAATTTGTCTCTAAATACTAATTTTATTAGCTATAGAAAATCCATTGCTAAATTAGTACTATATTCCGAATTTAATTTGATATAGAAAATATGTAGTTCATCCGTCGCTAAATTATAAATTTTATTAGCTAAAAATTTCATCGCTAAATTCACAGCTAAATTACTGATTAAATTAGCTAGGGAAATCTGTCACTAATTCCGTAAGCTAAATTACAATTTTATTAGCTAGAAAAATTCGGCGTTAAATCCATCACTAAGTTCAGGATTTTATTAGCTAGGGATATTTCGTCACTAAATTAACTGCTTTTGTTGAGTGGAATTTACGAAAATTTTTCGTCACTATGCCACTGCTAAAAACATACGCAAATTCCCCACTTTTTTTGAGTAGAATTTACGAAAAATTTTCCGTCGCTAATCCATCACTAATCAATTGCTAATTTTTTTCATTGAAAAATCATAAATCTCTTGCTATTCCCAAGCTAATTCATCACAATTTAACTAGGGATTGATCCCTAGCTAAAATTTCCTAGCTAAATATACATTTTCTTTTAGTGTAGGGTATATGTCTTTATGTCTTTATGTCAATGTATCAATAAATATATTTGTCTATCTGTCTATTTGTCTTTCTGACAATTTGTGCATATTTTTATTTTTGTTTATCTATCTTGTGTCTATACATCTATCTGTTATCTACCTATATATCTATGTGTCTTCTATTTATTTATCTATTTGTCTGTATATCTATATGTATATCAGTCTATCTGGCTATTAGTCTGTCTACCTATTTATCTGTCTATCTTTCTAACTATAAATCAGTCTATCTATCCATCTGTCAATATATCTATCTGTGTATCTGTCTATCTGTCATCTATATAAATATCTATATGTCTATTTTTCTATCTATTATCTATTTTCTATCTATCTAACTATTTATCTGTCTATCAATTTTCATATGTCTATCTATCTATGTGACTATCTGTCTATTAATTTATCTATCAATCTATCTATATATCTATATATCTATCTTTCATTCTTTCTATCTGTCAATTAGTGTATATGTCTATCTATTTATCTATCTATCTATCTGTCTATTTGTTTATATGTTAAACTGTATTACTATCTATATGTAAAACTGTCTATCTTTCTATTTGCGTATTTTTTCTATCTATCTGTCTATCTATCCATTTATCAATATTAATATCTATCTATCTATTTATATATCTTTCTGTATATCTATCTATCTGTCTATCTGTCTTTCTGCCTATTTGTCTATCGTCTTTCTGCCTATTTGTCTAACTATATATATGTCTATCTATCTAATTTCTATCTATCTATCTATCTATTTGTATATTGTCGATCTATCTTCTGTATATCTAACTAACTAAACTATCATCTGTCTATCTGTCTATCTATTTGTCTATCTATCTATATGTGTATCTATCTATCTATAGGTCTATTGTCTATCTATATATCTTACTATCTGTCTATCTATTTTATCTGTCTTCTTATATCTTTCAATCTATCTATCTATATATCTATCTTTCTGTCTGTCTATTTGTCTAAAATGTCTATCTATCTATATATCTATCTATTTTTCTACCTATTTGTCTATTTATTATCTGTGTATCAGTCAATCTTGCT
Source organism: Sapria himalayana (assembly GCA_029783825.1). Classification (NCBI taxonomy): domain Eukaryota; kingdom Viridiplantae; phylum Streptophyta; class Magnoliopsida; order Malpighiales; family Rafflesiaceae; genus Sapria; species Sapria himalayana. Next base: position 26,418 of record JAREIK010002621.1, on the reverse strand, counting down.
ATATACTAATTATTTCTTTATCTATCTATCTCTATATATGTCTAATGTCTATCATTTTAACTGTCGCTCTATCAATCCATCTATCTATCATTATTTCTATCTTTATATCTATCTATCTATCTATTTTGTATATCTATCTATTTGGTTTATCCATCTAATCTATCTATCAATTATTTGTTTTCCTTTCTATATATCTATCTGTCTATATATCTATTTGTCTATCTATCAATCTGTCTATCTCTTTATCTGTCTATCTGTTTAACTAACTATTTGTTTATCGGTCTATCTGTCTATCTTTCTGCTTATCTCCTAAATCTTACTATAAGGATATATGTCTATGTGACTATTTTCCTATGTGTCTATCATCTACCTATCTTATTTCTATTGATATATCTATCTATGTGTCTATCTATTAATATTTCTATATTACTATCTAACTATTTGTATATGTGTCTATGTGACAATTTTTCTATCAGTCTATCTGTCTGTCTGTCTTTCTGCCTATATCTAAATTTGTCTATGAGTCTATATGTATATGTAATTATCTATAATCTATTAATCTGTCTAACTATTTATCTGACTATCTTTCTATCTGTCTTTCTCTCTATATGTCTATATGTCTATATGTCAATCAGTCTATCTGTCTATCTTGCTATTTATCTAAATGTATATGTTTCTATTTATCTATCTATCTGCTATTTATCAATTTTTCTATCAATCTATCTATTAGTCTATCTATTTTCCTACCTATCTATTTGTCTATCTGTCTATATGTCTATCTATATATTTGTCTATCTGTATATCTGTCTTTTTGTCTATCTATCTATCTGTCTATCTATCTATCTGTCTGTCTATCTATCTATCTATCTATCTGTATATCTATCTGTATATCCGTCTATCTGTATATATGTTTATCTATCTATTTGTCTATATGTCTATTTTTCTATCTATCTATCTATTTATATCTATATCTGTCAATGTATCTATCTATATATCAATCTATTTATCTATATATCTTTATATCTTTCTATATATCTTTCTGTCAATCAATATATCTGTCTATATGTTTATATGTCTATCTATTTATTTGTGTATCTATCTATCTATCTGACTATTTTTCTATAGGTCTATCTGTCTATCTATCTTTCTACCTACCTATAAATCTGCCTATAAGTCTATATGTCTATGTCTCTATTTGTCAATCTATCAATTTCTCTAACTATCTATCTACTTATATTTCTATTTGCCAATCTGACTATATATCTATCTGTCTATCTATCTATCTGTTTATATGTATAACTTTATATCTATCTATTTGTCTATCTATCTATTTTTATATCTGTCTATCTATATATCTTTCGATCTATATATTTTTTTTATCTATTTATATATCTGTCAATCCTTCAATCTATTTATTTTTTTGTGTCTATCTTTCTATTTGTATATCTATCTATATGTATATCTATCTATCAATCTATATATGTATCTATATGTCTATCTATCTACCTATCTATCTCTCTCTCTCTCTCTCAATCTATTTATATGTGATCTATCTTTCTATCTATATGTCTATCTATGTATCTATCTACCTCTCTACCTATCTATCTATCTGTTTATCGTATATCTATCTATCTATATACCTATCTTTCTAATTCTCTATCTGTCTATCTGTCAATTTATCTATCAATCTATGAGTTTGTCTGTCTTTCTGTCTATCTATCTATCTATCTGTCTATCTATCTGTCTATATGCCTATCTATAGATTTATATATTTATCTATCAATTTATATGTGTATCTATGTATCTATCTATTTATCTATTTGTTGTTTTGTCTATCTGACTATCTATAAATCTATCTATCTATTTAACTATCTATCTATATATCTATTTTATCTATCTATTGGTTTATCTATCTATTTATCTGCCTATCTACCTATCTGTGTTTCTGTCTATCTATTTATCTATGTATCTATATATCTATCTATGTCCCATTCTATCTATCTATATGTTTATCTATCTATCTGTCTACCTGTCTATATGCATATGTCTCTATATCTCTATCAGTCTATCTATTTATATGTCTATCTATCTGTATATCTATATATGTGTCTATCTATCTAGCTACTAGTTGGCTATCTATCTTCTATATATCTGGCTATCTATGTGTTTGTCTACCTATCTATCTATCTATTTTTCTATATGTCTTTCTGTCTATCTATTTATATGTCTATCAATTTGTCTATATATATATATATATATATATATATATATATATATATATATATATATATATATATATATATATATATATATATATATATATATATATATATATATATATGTCTATCTATTTATATATCTATATGTCTATCTATCTTTCTATCTATCTATCTGCCTAGGTGTATATCTGTCTATATGTCTATCTACCTATCTGCCTATTTTCTATATACCAATCTGCATTTCTGCCTAACTGCCAATCTATCTATTTAACTAACAATCTGCCAATCTACCAATCTGCAAATCTGTCAATATGTCAAACTATCATTCTATTAATCTATCTATTTGTATATCTTTCTATCTATCTATTTGTATATCTATTTTTCTGTCTATCTGTCTATCTGTCTATCTATTTACCTGCCTATCTTTCTATCTTTTTATAGATAATTTATCTATCGGTCTATCTATATATCTGTTTATCTTTCTATTTCACTATTTGTTTATTTTTCAATATTTCTATCTTTCTGTCTGTCTACCTATCTATCTGTCTATCTATTTATCTATATATATGTCGATCTATCTATATGTCTATTTTTCTATCTGTATTTCTATCTATCTATCTATTTGGCTATCTATCTATCTGTCTGTCTGTCTATCTATATGTTTATCTATCTATCTATATGTCTGTCTGTCTATCTATCTATCTGTCTGTCTGTTTAACTATCTATATATCTATCTATCTGGCTATCTATCTATATGGCTATTTATCTATCTGTCTATCTGTGTATATGACTATCTGTTTATCTATTTATTTCCTACCTTCATATCTACATTTCTGCCTATCTGCATATTTTCCTATTGATAAATCTGTCATTCATTCAATCTATCAATCTATAAATATGTCAAGATATCAATTTGTCTATCTTTTTATCTTTCTATTTGTTTAATTGTCTATCTGTATATTTATCTATTTGTCTATATGTCAATCTATATATATATCTATCTATCTATCAATGTGTCTATCTTTCTATCTATATATCAATATATCTATTTATCTGCCTATCTATCTATCTGGCTATCTGTCTATCAATCTATCTGTCTATGTGTCAATATGTCTAACTATATATATATATATATATCTATCTATCTGTCTATCTGTCTATTTATCTATCTGTCTATCTATCTATTTTACTATCTATCTATTAGTCTATATGTCTATTTGTATATCTGTCTATCTATGTATTTGTCTATCTGTCTATCTATCTATCTATCTATCTACCAATTTGTCACTCTCTTTATCTATTTATCTATCTAACTATCTATCTATTTGTCTATTTGTCTATTTGTCTATCTGTATATATTACTATCTGTGTATCTGTTTATCTATCGATCTGTCTATCTATCTATCTATATGTCTGTCTGTCTATATGTCTCTCTATCGATCTATCTATATGTTTATCTATTTTTCTATCTATATATCTGTCTATCTAACCCACAAAATACAAAATGAACAGTTAAACTCTGCATTTCTCAAATGCCCTGCTGCACATCTTCATCCCTTTGGATGCCTAGTTTTATAAGCTTTTTCATACTGACTTTTTGTTACCATGTGCTTCAAACTTCTAGTAAACTAGACAAGAATATGTGTTCATTAAACAATTTATTTTCTTTCTCATCAAACTTCTCGAGTTGGTGCCATCTAAAAACATGTTTTTTTTGCAAGGCACCAAAAAAGGACAAGGCTTCAACTGCCTCAATGCATTCCAAGTCTACTAGAGGAAAGTAGAAGAAAATGTAGAATAATATTTAAAATAACATAGAGTATTTTGAAATATAATATTAAAAATATGCTAAGTGTTAACTTTGATCCTTATATAAAATGCGCCTATGGCACAATGCAACATGCATTTTCACATTTTTTTATATTTTAAATAAATAATTATTAAATATAAAATTATTTAATAATTATTTATTAGTATTAAATACATTTTAATTAAAGTTTTAATGAAGTAAGTCTATTATATTATTATTTTTAGCATATTAATAAATCTTGATGTGCGTAATAAAGAAACATTAATATGTGTGTGTGTGTGTGTGTGTGTGTGTGTGTGTGTGTGTGTGTGATTGTGAAATAAAAATATTTTTTTAGATGTAAGCATGCTATTTGATCTTCAAGTAGATCTAGTTTGAAACACATGCTCCTCGACTCTGATAGATCCTTTAACATAATTTGAATTTTTTTGTTAGCCTCTCATTATGATCTTTATTATTTTTCAAATAAATAAGTTTAATGGAGTTGCACTACTCTTTATTGTTTTAATATATTTTAGGACGTATTGAAATAATAATTTTTTGCTTATTATATAGTGTTCATTTAGTTGCATTATAAATATTAAGAATAATTAAAATATATAAAATAATTAAATTTTGTTGAAAAATATTATAATATAAATTAAATTAAGTAAAATTTAAATACTTTTTTTAATAGTTTGTTTTATTATTAATATTAGACCTCTCTTTTGGCGGATGAATACCATTTTTACAAGCTAATTTTACCCAATACCCTTTTTACACCCTTCCTACTTATAACCTAAAATCAAAGTATTTCTAATATAATTCTATGAATGATACAATTTCAAGAATTTTAAAGATATGCTTTCTTTAAATTCCTGGGAATGGCAATGAAGCCCCCCCCCCCCTCCCACCTTTTTTTTGTGTGCTGGGTTGTGACCCATTTTGCCCGAGTCTGGTTTACTGCATCTTGGTCTGCTCTATTAATTTAGCTCCTTCGAAGCCTTGCCCATCTGCAACGATCCTCACCTGCAGCACACCTTCCTTAAGCGAGCTCCACTAAGCGGGCCCCTGCTCCATTAAACGAGCTTCTGCTCCATTCGACGAGCCCCTGCTCCATTAGGCAAGCTCCTACGCGAGCACATGCGCGAGCTCCTGTGCGAGCTCCTGCACGAGCTCCTGCATGAGCTCCTCCTCTCCGCTTCTCTATCACACCTAACTACCATAACCTTCCTACCCTCTTCTCTTCCCAAACCTTTACATACATCAGACTCCATGGCTCTTAATAACACATAGCCGTTTACTGATATTACTGACATTTCAATTTATTAAATCTAATATCAAAAAAAAAACATTATAGCCCCATGCAATCCTTGATATCCAATATTTAAAGAAGCTATTTGTTAACCAGCAACTCAAGCACATCACAGCACAACAGCACAGCACAAACTCTAATTTCAAACATAAAATTTATTAATTAGTTCAAATGTAGCATGGCACTGAATACAAACCTGCAACTCAACATAACTACAATCTAACACCCCTCAGAACCAAGGTGTCATATATATTTTGTTAGGCTGCATCATACATTATGACCAAAATTTCTAATGTCCATCTACAACAAGTTCAGTATATATAGCACAAACCTGAATGTTCTTCCCACTGGACTAGGGTGAATCTGAATATTCAATATATACAACACAAACTAATGTTCAGGTAACACCGACCTGAGTATTCTTTCCACAGGACTAGGGTGAACCTTAATCAATTCTGATTTGTTTCTATAGTTATTAACAAAACCATATACAACACACTTTCTGGATACAAATAGCAAGTTATTTTTAGCACCTCTCAGAACCAAGGTGCTAGACTTATTTATACATTATGCTAGTGTAAACAGAAATAATTTTCTATGTTGTTAAAGATCGCAATGCAGCACAAACCTGAGTATTCGCCCCACAGGACTAGGGTGAACCTTGATCTGACCTCTCAGACAAGAAGTGGCCTCCCTTCAGACTTTCAGTCAAATAGTGAGTCTTCCTTCAGTAGGGAGATATGTTATTTACTTTCTTCTGCATTTTAAAAGTATGTCTACCAGGCCAAACATGCAGCCTTTTTAAAGTGTGGCTTATATTTTTTTTTCAAAAAAAAATTCCATGAGGTCGTAAGTCTACCTTCACTTTCGTATTGTCTACCTTTTAATTTTTATTCTTTTGGATTTTGATATATGGGAATCTTATTTTATCTAGATTTATCAAACCTTTGAGCCTCTCCGGGATATCATTCCCTTCAAATTCATGTGCCCCATTTCTCCTACCTTCATTTGCTAATTTATCTGCCAACGCATTCACTTCTCTAAAAATGTGTTTTATTTCACCTTTTAATTCAATGAAAAGTTTTTTGATATTGTTAATTTCTTCTTCATACTGCCATAAGTCTAATCTGCTTTCCACTAGATCCACCAATATTTTCGAATCAACTTGCACTTGAATCTTTGGGAAATTATTTTTCTTACAAATTTGAAGACCCTTATATAGAACCAAAATCTCTGAGTGTAGTGCTGAAAATGCTGTGTTTTTTAATGTGAAGGCTTTCAGCACCCCTCCTTGATCATTTCTTATAACCCCTCCTCCGCCTGCCGCTCCCATTTCTCTTTTGAAACTCCCATCCATATTCAATGTTAATCTTCCCCGTAAGGGTTTGTTCCATCTTACTATATCTATGTCCAGCATCTTTCTTATGATTGTTACCATACCCCATGCCTTTTTTTCTATTTTCATCTATTCCTATCTTTCTCAATCTTATTGGATTGCAAGCGGAAATAAATGAGCATTCTTTTTTAACTTCTTCTAATATATCCTTAGTATTCATTCTGATATTTTCAAACCTACTTCTATTTCTAGCATTCCATATCAACCATACCACAATGTGCGGGATATAATTTTTTATCCAATTTAAAATTTTATTCTTTGATCTTTTTTTGACCATTTATCTAGTCTATCTCTCAAGTTATCTGTATTAATTTCTATATCTGCATCAATTTCTAAAATATTTCATAATCTCCTAGCAATTTTTCCTATAGAAAATAAGTGATTTGTACTTTCTATCTCCTGTTAACAACATTAACATCTAGAAGCTAGCCTTATTCCTTTTTCTGAATGTTGTCATATATTGGTATACTATTTGAGAGCAATTTCCACATAAAAACATTTATTTTTTGTGGCAGTTCTTTTTTCCATACTCCTTTGAATTGTGAAGGCCTTTTTTCCGTACCAGGGATTTTACGCTTTTTAGCGTAAACATCCCCTGCGGATTCAAGCTCCATTTCCACCCACTTTTAGTTAAAATTGTATGATCTTCTACTGTGCTTTGCTGCTTGCACATTAATTTCCAGCTTTTTGAAGCTTTTTTTGTGTTTTTAAATGCATTATTACCTAGCTTATATTTACTGCTTATATATGCTGCCCACAGGCTTCCATTTTCTTTCAATCTCCACCAGTTCTTGCATGCCCATGCTTTGGCTAGATCATTTAAGCTAATAAAACCTAAGCCTGTTTCTTTTTTTTGGATAGCATAAATCTTCCCATTTTTTCCAATGCAACTTATTTCTTCCTTCTTTTTTCCCCCATAAGAAGTTAGTCATTTCCCTTTCTATTTTTCTTATTAAGTTTTTTGGTGGTTGTAAGGACATTAGAATGTGTGCTATCAATCCTTGTAGCACGTGCATTATTAATAACATCCTTCCTGCAATATTTAATATATCCTCTTTCCAGCCCGCAATTTTTTTTCTTATCTTTTTCACTAAGAAGGAAATAAATTCCTCTTTTACTCTGCCTTCGTGTATTGGACATCCCAGATACATTAATGCTCATCTCTTTTGCCTAACTCGTGTAATCTTTTTTATTTTTTGAGCAATAATTTCTGGTGATTTCCTTGCTATCATAAATTGACATTTATTTTTGTTCAGTTCTTGACCTGATTCCTCATCTAATGTTTGCAGCAAGTTCATAAGATTTTTCATAGAGTGACTACTGGCGTTTGTGAATAAAATCACATCATCCGCATACGCCAAGTAGCTTACAAAAGGTGTATATCTAGGTTGCTTATAAGCAAGAATGTTACCCTTTTTTACTTCATCTTTTAGATTTATTATAAAAAGCTCTAAATATATGTTAAATAAGGAGGGAGATAATGGATCTTCCTGTCTTAACCCGCTATGTTAAATTTTAACTAAATATATGTTAAATTTTAAATAATAAAATTTAAATACTTAATATGATGATCAGATCTTTGTGGTCCTAATAGCAAATGCTATCAATTTTATTTGGGATTTTGTATGCAAATTTAATTTAGTTATAATTTTGTTTTGTTTTGTTGAATTTGTACTATAACTCATCCATCTTTTTAGAAGTTATAATAGTAATCAAATCTTGAATTATTTTTTTTAATTTGTTTAATTTATGTGATTATTAAATATTATTATTATTTTTTAATTTATTTCTTAGTATTTTTAAAATGTGATCAAGTCATTTCAATTTAATTACTTGCTGTAAAATAAATCTAAAATAATAAAATAATTAAATTTTAGTTGTATATATAATTTTTTCATATTTTGGATTATTATTTATATTTTAGTATTAATAGTATATGGACAAAAATGTGATCAAATCTCATAAAGATTATGTAATGCTAAGGAGCTATTAAAATAATATATACCTAATAATCTCATATAGATTATGTAAGTAATTAATATATTTTTAATGTTTTAATCAATTATTATCTAAATAATTTTCAAATATTATTTTAGAATCATAAAAAAAATTAAAATAATTGTTCTGCATTGAGTTTTTATATACAATTAGGTATGTATATAGTCTTGTCAAGTTTTCAAGTCTAATGCTTATTTTCTAGGTTAGGATAGATATATATCTATTCTGATTACTATTAGATATTAATATTTTTCTATGATTTTCAAGTATCTAAAAGAATCTACTATAATGCATATATTGTGGTCATTAGAATAATTGGTTAGTTGATTGGTATATTTCCCATCATGTTAAGCTTATATAAAATATTTTAAGTACAATTTGCTTAGAAAAAAATATATTTTTAAATGAGTAATGTTAATTTTGAAAATGTAAATAAATTATTTTAAAAAATTTAAAATTTAGTTTGCAGGAATTATTTTAGATGCATTATAACTAAAATTGATAATCTCTTATACTAAAAATTATTAATATATATCAATAACATTATATGTTATCTTTTTGATTCATATTAGTCGAACTAAAATTAATATGAGACACATTTTCTTAAATCATAAGTACTGAAAAGAATTGACTGAATCATGTCCTAGTGAGCAAGGCTCCTGCTTTGCTCTGGGTGATATTCATATGTCAGTAGTCTTATTCTTAAAAATTAAACAAGTTAGATCTGATAAGTCTCGAACCCAAGCCCTACCATCCTTGGATGTATGTCCCAAACCTGAGATGTTTGTTTGTAATCTAAGTATAAAACACAATAAAAATAGTTTTGAAAATTCTTTCTTCGGTAAGCATTTCATTTGAATAGTAATATGTTTAGTTTTCATGTCATTGCCTTATTGAAGATTCTCTCTTTTTGTACTTTTACAACTATCGAGTGTTGCACAATCATCAGGCTGAAAAAGATTTGCCATTGGCATTCATATAAAAAGTACCAGCTACATAAGTGTGCATTGCTATTTCTTTTGAAATGCATTTTTTTTATAATTTGTTGGTTGGAGGTCCTTAATGATGAGGTATATTTGGTAGAATGTAATTTATTTCCATAGAAAAAGAAATAATAGTTGTAAATAATATTAGCTTCTTTTGTGTGTATGATTAAACAAATATTAATATATCAGATCTCATGGTTTATTTTATTTATTTCTAGCACATTATTTTATTCTGTTTTATCACAGGATATTGTGGAGGAATGTGTGACAGCTGGTTCTCAACAAGTTGAGGGTTCTATGGATCTTCAACCAATTGACTATGATCATATTTATTTGGAGACCATAAGAGGTCATAAGAAGTAGTGAGTGTACGACATCGGCTCGAAGGGAGTAGCATTTTGTAGTAACAGTTGTGCTTCTAATTCATCTTTCATAGCAATGGTGGATGAGGTAGTCTAACAACAAGTTATGGAAACAAATGAACGTATTAAAGTTATGGAGACCGAAATGAAAGACAAGATTAAGCAGATATCTCATTTGAAAAAAGAAATGAATGAAATGAAAGAAAAAGAAGGATGAACAAATTACTAATTTGAAGGAAGAAATGCAGGAAATGAAAGAAGAGAATGATGAGCAAATTACTCATTTGATGGAAGAAATATAAGAAATTAAAGAAATTAATGATGAGATGAAATATATTAATAATGTAATGCAATATTATATATCCTATATGGAGTTATAGTTAATGGCATTGACATGACAGATAGCATTCCGAGATCTTGCTGTGAAACCTCGCACGAGAGGCTAACACAAAATCCCAACTAATTATGAGGATGATTTCGTATCTAGATTATTTCTAAACTGTTTTTAATTTTTGTTTGTGTAGTAAAACATGATGAGATTTTTTTTGGAGGTTTAAATTTTTTTTATTCTAGTTTTGTTCTTTTCTTTTCCGATTAACCTAATAATGAATCTTTCCGGAACATCTGATGTGAGATGCATGAAAAAATTTTGATTCAAAGCATTCATATATTATCATAGTACTTCGAATGCAAGGGTCCTATATATACCGATTTCAGCTGGATCAAAAGGAGGATGATCTTCTATTATCTTCATTATTCTTAAAACATTTTATTTTTCACTCTCTTTCTCTCTAAACATTATTGTTGGACATCTTTTAGATATTTGTTGAAGTTGTATGATTATCAACTTAGATTTGTGTTTGTTCATATCTATAATTACTATTTTTATATATCTGTGAATTTGTTTGTGTGTCCCCAAATATTTTGGGCAAAGTTTTAGCCTATAATAGGTATGTAAAAGTCTTGGATGGTCTTCCAGGTGTTGGGAATAGTATCTCATAGCTTTTGAAGCTATGAGATGAACGAAAAAATTCTAGTCTCATGCAAATGCAGGTTTGTTCTTGACACTCTTATTTCAAATCCTTATGTGCATTGCATTTTTTTCTCTCTTTTTTCTTTGTTTCTTTCAAGTTTTCTTGCTTCGGTGGATTCCTATATGAACCTACAGGTATGCAAAAATTCAATACCATGCAGCATGTTGTCATTTCAATTACTATTTCTCTTTTATTTGACACTTTCTAACTTTCTTATAATTAACCATGAACTGATACATGAAGCTGGGCAACACAGAAGAATATTTTGATGGGTAGTTCACTGGAAATCTTGGAGTAATCTTGATTCGGTAATTTAAAAATAAGCTCATGCTTATCTTGTTGAGTGAAATTTCTAGCAAATGTCAATTGGTATTGCATGTGCTAGTTTATCCATTTATTAGTGGCATGGTATTGTGTTATTTATTAGTTTGTAAATGTACTATGTTATGCTCCATGCACGGGTGTAACAATGTTCTCTATCTGCGTGGAGTACCATAGGACAAAGAACTAGAAGATGCTGACCATCCTTGAGAAACCTATATGTGTGTTTTTTAAGCCCTAGTTTCGTTCTTGCATAAATTTCATTATCAAACTAATTCAGATTTTTCCTCTGGCATCCTTTAAAGAAGTATTCGACAACATGTATGAGTACATCGATAGGCTTTTCAGCATTGCAAGACCTCACAAGCTATTATATATGGCCGTCGGTATGGTTTTTGTGTTCATACATGGCTGCCATGTGCCCATGCATCAGCTTGAATTGGTTTGGTCGCACCTCATCGATCTTTTATCTTATGTCCTTTACTTATAAAGTATTTGTGGATTAAATTACATTTGTAGATAGGGTTGCACCCCGTGCTAAAATGAATCAACAACAAAGAAGACACTTCCTAACACCAAAAGACAACGAAATTTCAATGAGGTTCTTCTCTCTCCTATGTTTTTCCTATAACCCCCCCCCCCCCCCCCTAGATTGGACACTATTTTTAACACTTTATTTGGCTGTACTTGGAACAAGTTGGGCATGTTACAGGTCATTCTATTCGATTCTAATGTTCCGGGGAAAGGCGAGCACAAGATAATGTCTTTTATTAGCCTACAGTGCAAACTTCTTGATTATAATCCAAATTATGTCACTGCCTGTATGGTCTGGCATGAGAATTTCATTATATAATAGAATTGAAGATTTCCAACTTCTATTGTTACCCACTTAAATCTTGTTCTTCTGAATCTCTTTTAATTTCTGAATAGTAATGAATGTTTGTGTGCAGGATGCTGATCTGATAATGCTAGCTTTGGCAACCAATAATGTTCATTTTTCAAAATTAAGAGAGGTAAACATGTATTAAAATGCTTTAGCTAGTTCCTTTTCCTTTCAGGATAAATTGGGATTGAAATTGAAATGAGTTTTTTTAGATTTTCCTCGATAGGATGTGTTCATATAGGAGCAGAGAGAGAGAAGTTGCTGTGAATTAGTTGTAGAAGCCAAAACCCGGCCTCTATAAGCCAATTCAAGTTTGGCAAAGTCAAAAGGGTGATTTAAACAAGTTGTAATGGCTGACAAAACATTTCTTTCATCAACAAGCAAGAAAGTAAATCTTCCATTAAAAGTCCTTATAAGAAATGATGATTTCAGAGACGTATAAAAAGATCACCTTGAATATTACTTTTCTATATGGTCAATACTGATTCGATTCCATTTCTCTTCACATCAGCAACTTCTCCATGGTTGTATCCTCAGAGAATATTTGGAGCTTGATATGAAGATCTCTAATCTTCCATTGAAATTGAAGGAGATCAACTTTGAGCACATAGTTAATGATTTTATCTTCATATGTTTTTTCATAGGAAATGATTTTCTTCCTCACATGCCCTCCTTGGAAATCCATGAGGTTTTTCACTGAGCTTTTTTTTAGAAAACAATTATTTAGAGGTGGTAATTCAAGATAAAAAACTAAACTTAGTTATCTAAAAAAATACTGAGTAAATACGTATGTAATACCGAGCATATACGTACGTATATATCGATTATATACGTATGTATATACCAAGTATATACGTATGTATGTATGAGTATATACATAAGTGGGTGAATATATTTATTTGTAGACATGTATATATTGTCATACATATACACCCATTTGCCCACACACACACACATGTTTGAATATAAAATTGCTCGGGCTTGTATGGTCATCATCGTGTATTACTTACCGATGCAGGTCATAAAAGTCATGGATATTAAACATTCTCCAAGGATATGGCATTAAGATATTTATGGTCCAGGCCAGCCAGGCAGACTGAGCTTGATCTTAAATATCTTAGTAATTGTGTAGATATGCAATTATCACATGGTACAAAGTGTATGAATGAGGAAATAAGTTTTCTTGCTGTAGGTTCTGGAATGATTGGTTCTAATTGTACTAGGTCTTAGGATGATTATGAAGATGATGCTCGTGCAGTGTTGTGTAATTGTATTAGATTTCACAAAACTGTATTCAATCAGAAGGAAAAATGTTATATTGCCCAATTTTTACAGGCCACGAGTGCCATGAAGAATTTTTTATTTATTTATTTTAATTTGATTGACTTGATTAAATTTCATACAGATATGGCACCACATTGTTCCCTATACGAAGCTTTTATAAGTGAAGGAATTAATTTAATAGACATGATGCACCATGACATGGACAACATTGTCGTAGCAGAAATATGTAATATGAGGAGCTAAGGAAGAGAATGCAACGTCAATGCATAGATAGATTATAGTTTATGCATTGTCGGTAGATAAATTGATGATTATTATGTAATAAAGATTTGATATGTTTTTTGTTTGAATTATGTAAAATATCAAAAAAAAAATAATTTATTAAATGATTTTATTTTTTGTTAATTATAAATTATCATTTATAGTTTATGTTTTTATTCTATTTAATAAAAAAAAATTAAATTATTTTATTAAATAATTTGAAAAAAAAAATTAAATTCTAAAAATAATTTTGTAATGAAAATTGCTAGAGAATTTTTCATTGCTAATTTAGGTAGTGAGTTTCCCTTACTATTTTAGCTAGAGAAATAATTATTTTAGCAAGGAAATTTTTCGTGGCTAAAATTTTTTAGCTTAGGACTATTTCACTCGCTAATTTTTAGTGAAGAGCTCTTTGGATTGAGAAAGCTTCCGTCATTATATCCATTTAGCGATGGAAACTCGCATTTAGCTTACTAATTTTGATAGAAAAATTATTATTTTAGATAGTGATATTTTTGTCGCAAAAAAATTTTAGCAAGGGACTCTTTCCCTCGATAATTTTGAGCGACGAGCACTTTAGATTAGGAAAGTTTCGATCGTTAATCCCTCGCTATATCCCATTTAGCGACGGAAAACCCCTATTTAGATTGGGAATTGTCCAAAGCTATATGAGATTTTTTTTGAAGTATCTGTTTATCTTTCTATCGATTTATTTGTCAATCTGTCTATCTGTCAATCTATCAATCTATCTAACTATGTTTATTTATCTATCTATCAATCTTTTTCTTTCTATGAATCTATCTACCTACCAATCGATCTTTCTATCTGTATGACTATATTTCTATCTATCTATCTATCTATCTGTCAATATGTCTATCTGTCTATTTATTTAACTATCTATCTATTTATTTAACTATCTATCTATCGATTTATTTAACTATCTATCTATTTTTTTTATTTGTCTATCTATCTATCTTAATCTATATATATATATATCTATCTATTTATCTGTCTATATATATGTTTGTCTATTTGTGATTCTATTTATCTGGATATGTAGCTTTCTATCTATCAATCTATCTATAAATCTATCAAAATGGCTATCTATCTTTTTTTTTTATAAAAAGGAGTTTATTAATATTAGCCCTCTCTTTTGGCGGAGGAATACCATTTTTACAAACTAAAATCTACCCATTACCCACTTACAACCTTAATCTTTAACATCAAACTTAAAATTAAAATTAAAATTAAAAAAGCTAATCATCTATCCTAAATAATAATTTGCAATTCATGCACTTGTTTGAGGTTAGCTTTAAATTTCTTGCGTATAGCTTTATCTTTCCTTGATATATTCTTTAGCACCGATTGAGCTCCTACTTCTACATGAGTATCCATAAGTTTCTGCCCTCATAGACTCCCGGTTTCTGCTTATTTTGTATAGACTTTGCTGATTTCCTGCAAAAAAAAGCCACATGTATACATACTCTCCATTCGACTAGCTTACCTTATGGCTGCTATTTCATCCTGCCTTTGATGTTATCATTTACTCTTTAATCCTGATGCACTTTATCCTGTCTCCATTTCTACTTACCTCGGTGCCCCTTTAAACTCAGAAGCTGATTCTTCCAGCTTTGGAGAGCTTCCAGACCTTTCTCCTATTCTAGACACTTAGAATTCCACATAGACTATAAGCTACCATAACTTAACACATGACTTTTTACAACATCCGCACATAACCTCTTAACTTATACATTAAAATAGAATATAAACCATTAATAACAAAACATCACATGCTCTAACATTCCAAAATTCCAGCAGCTACTGGATTTTCTGCTTGTTTATACAATGAACTTCGCTGCTAAGAAAAAAGAAATTACAGTAAATATGCTAACAACCATTATCTTACCTTACCCTATTACCTTCGCCTCCATAATGTACATACCTGTTAACCTGCAGAGACAGAAATTCCCCTGCACAGAAGCTACCACAATACCATTACACTTAACAGCTTATATTCTTATAATTCTCATATTCTATTTTTTCTGTTAATACTACCCTTCATAAATCTTAAATAAGGGAAGGACTTCCTGTCTAATTTCGCTATTCCTTTTAGTTTTTCTGGCATCGAAACCTCATCAAATTCATGTTCTCCTCTTATCGAACCTAATCTTGCAAGGCTATCCGCCAAAGTATTGGCTTCTATATATATATATGTAAGATTGATGCATTAGGCACTTTAATGAGGTTCAAAATAATTTCCATTTCTTCCTCATACCTCCAAAGTATTATTTTTCCACTTACTAAATCTACCAAAATCATGGAGTCTACTTGAATTATTTTATTTTCTAAATCTAACTTTTTATAGACATTTAATCCTATATTCAAAGCTTTTATCTCCGAGTGGAGAGCTGAGAATGCTTCTGTAGCTCATGTAAATACTTTTATCACATACCCATTTGAATCCCTTATTACCCCCCCTCCACCTGCTATACCAGCATCCCTATTGAAGCTACCATCCGTGTTTAGTGATATTTTACCTTCCGGATGCCTATTCCAACTTATACTTTTTACCCATCCCTATATCGTATTTGTAATAGCGAGGCTCCAGAACATTCCAACTACCTTATTTAAACAAGAACCATCAACTTTTATAGGGTTTAAACTTGATATATTCTTGATTTCTTTAATAATATCTTTTATAATTTCATTTGAATTCATTCTTATACCCTCAAATTTACTCTTATTACGAGCTTTCCATAGGCACCATATTACTATATGAGGTAGATTCTGAGTGAGCCAATTTTTGATATAACTGCAAGAGTTTATATTCTCCCAATTCTTAATTCTATCAATTATTCTATCCTCTTTTTTACTTATTTGTATCAGGTCTCATAATTCCCTCCAGACTGCTGCAGTGATTCTTCCACTTGAGAGTAGCTGATCCATTGATTCTTCTTCTGCAAAGCAACATTCACATCTGGAGGCCATTTTAACACCTTTTTTTTTCACATTAGTATCCACAGGCAGTGCATTTACCAGAACTTTCCATGCCAGCTACCACATTTTCTGTGGAATACCTGCTTTCCAGGCCCATTTAAATAAAGATTGCACGGGTTTTTTCCTACTTATCAATTCTTTTGCTGACTTTAACCTAAAATTACCTTGTGGATTAAGGGTCCATTTCCATCCCAATTTTTTCAGTAATGAATGAGCATCTACTATTTCCTTTTGTTTTTCCAATGCTTTCCAGTTATTTGATTTCTGCTTAACGCAATTGTGTTCTTGTTCTAGATATTTTGCTCGCATATATTTTGCCCAGAGTGAATCATTTTCTTTTATCCTCCAACCAACCTTTGCAGTCCCAGGCAGCCGCCATGTCCTGTAAATTAATGATGCCTAACCCTGCTTCCGCTTTTGGATAACAGATGTCTTTCCAATTTTTCTAGTGAATTTTCTGCTTTCCTTTTTTTTACCCCATAAAAAATTTGCCATTTACATTTCTAGTTTATTTGTGAATTCTTAGGTGGGTGTATGACTAATATAATATGTACTAGTGTGCTTTGAATAACATGGAAGATTAATGTAATCCTCCCACCAAATCCTAATAGATCTACTTTCTAGCCTGCTATTTTTCTTCTCATTTTATCATGTAAAGGCGTTAGATAATTTTCTTTCAGCCTTCCTTCGTATATCGGACAACCTAAATATACTAAAGCATCTTTTTTATGTTTAAAATCTGTTATGTTTTTAATTTTTTTTACCACTTTTTCGGAAGATTTTTTTGCTAACATAAATTGACTTTTATCCTTATTAAGGGCTTGACCTGTTTCCTTCTCAAATAATTGTAGAAGGTCCATCAGGTTCTTCAATGAACTTTTATTCGCATTTGTGAAAATAATAATATCATCTGCATAAGCTAAACAACTTATTCTCGGAGTATTTTTTGGCTATCTAAAGGGGATTATTTTGCCCTCTGACATTCTTTTATTTAAATTAATAATTAACAATTCAAAGTACATATCAAATAATAAGGGTGATAATGGGTCCCCCTGTCTCAAGCTACGTCTTGGTTTGAATTCTTCATCATTCATTCTATTTACAATGATTCTAACCCAAACGCTAGTTACACATCTATATATTAAATCAATACATGTTTCAGAGAAACCAAATTTTCTCATAACGAAACATAGTGTATGTCATTCTACTCTATCAAATGCCTTAGATAAATCTAGCTTAACTACAAAGTTACTTCCCCTCGTTTTAAATGCTATTTCTTTCATCATTTCTGATGCTAATCTAATATTTTCAATCATTAATCTATTCTTAACAAATCCTATTTGTTCCTGTGATATTATAAATTGTAAAATATTACTAAGTTTGTTTTGAATTATTTTAGCAAGGATCTTATAAATTGCATTACATAAACTTATAGACCTAAAATCCTCACATTTTTGAGGTGATTCTTTTTTGGGGATTAGCACTATGAAAGAGTTTGCCCATGCCTTAGGAATGTTCGCCCCTACAAAAAAACTTGCAATTGCAAGAACCAGGTCTTTTTTGATAATGTGCCAGTTTAACTGAAAAAAATAATTATTCCAGCCATCTGGCACTGCTGCACTATCCTTATCTAGATCAAACACTGCATTTTTAATCTCTTCATCCTCCAGGATCTTCTCCATCATTTGATTTTGTTCTAGTGAGATGACTATGTTGATCCCATCCATTAATGAGTTTCCTACCTGAGGAGCCTGTCTGCATAGATGGCTTTTAAAAAATTCCTCAAAGAGGATTCCTATCTGCTTGTCTTCTTCAACCCATCTTCCCTCATTAGTTTTTAGGCCATTGATTTTATTTTTTTGAGCCTTTTTTTTGCACATGTTGTGAAAAAATTTAGTGTTTCTATCTCCATCATTCAACCATTTAATTTTTGAACACTGTTTCCAGTATACTTCCTCCATATGCAACTTAAGCCTCAAGTCCCCTTTAGCCTTATTTAGTTCATCTCTCTTTACCTCTATGTTATTATTATCGTATTCTAATTCTAGTTTTTCTACTTTTTCCTCTTCTTGCTTTATTATTTGATTTAAATTTCCGAAGACTTCTTTATTCCATATTTTTAGACATTTTTTTAATCTATGAAGCTTAACCATTAATACTTGCATCGGTTTCCCCATTGCTGGCTTCATCTAGAATTCAGTTACAAATTTTTCAAAGCCAGCGTGCTTTTCCCACATATTATTAAATTTAAAGTTACCTGATACTCGGTTAATCTTATAGATTGTAATGAGCAATGAGAAATGATCCTAACAGGTTCTATTTAGGTGTCTTAGCCCTGTAACCCCATGCAAAGCTACCCACTTAGAATTACACAGTACTCTGTCCAGTCTAGCCCAAATTGTGCTTCTCTTACTCTGGTTGTTACACCAAGTGTAACTTGAACCTGTGAAATCTATATCCATTAATTTCGAGTTTGAGATCGCCTCATTAAATTGTGTCATTGCTATTGGATCCGGGGTTTTACCACCTTTCTTTTCTTGATTGCTCCTGATTATATTAAAATCACCTCCTATAATCCAGGGTGCATTCCTAGATGCGATATTCTGCATTTCCTCCCATAGTGTTAACCTTGATTTTTTATCATTTTTAGCATATACAACTGATATTATTTCATCTGTTTCTTTATTTATTTTAAAATGTACTACCTGATTTGTATCTTTTAAAATGTCAATGTCCAAATAATTATGCAACATTATCCAGAGTTTACTATTTATATTAGCATATGCATTGTTAAACCCTAGTTTTTGGCTGTAGTTAATTAATTGATCCTTCTGGATCATAGACTCCACAATGACTACAAGAGAAATTCTCTGAGTTTTAATTAATTGTTTTAACCTATTTACCGAGAGATTATTAGCAACCCCTCTTATGTTAAAATAAAGGCATCTATCCATTAATTCCTAGCTTAGATTGGGATCTAGTTGTACACTTAGTCTCATATTTTGTGTTTAAATATTTTTTCTTATTCCTTGGGGTCCTAATTGCATTCGAGTTTACTTGTATTTTTTCATAATATTTATTCTGCCACCCAAGCTGCATTGCCATTATTTTTATGGCTTCCTTGGCTTGAGTTCTAGTGAGCTTTGTCCAATCTTCCTCATAAATATCCAAATCATCCTTCCCCTTTTCTATATAGAATGCATGCTCCTCTTCTTCTCTACATATTAGAGGACAACTAAACACCTCTGCATCTTCCTCTGGGAAGTCCAAGAGGTCATCCTCTATCCAGTTATAGTCCTCTAGTTTTAATTTTAAAAAAACTATATATCTATCTGACTAACTATTTATCAAAATAACTATTTATCTATCAATCTATCAAGCCAAGAGGTCATCCTATTTGTACGTCCAAGAGGTCATCCTCTGGGAAGTCCAAGAGGTCATCCTCTATCCAGCCATTATTGATAGATAAATGGCTATCTATCAATCTATATATATGTCAAAATAACTATCTATCTGACTAACTATCTATCAATGTATCTTTTTATATACTTATACGTCTATCTTTCTATTTATCTATCAATTTATCTATGTGTCTATCTATGTATCTCTCTTTCTATCTGCCTATTTGGCTATTTAGATATCTCTAAATTTATCTATCTTTCTGTATGTCTATCTATTTATTTTTATCTATTTATCTATTTCTCTATCTTTCTACCTATTTGACTATCTAGCTATCTGTCTATCTATCTATCTACATGTATATCTATATGTCTGTCTATCTATCTCTATATCTGTCTATCTATCTGTCTATCTTTGTATCTATCTATCAAATATATTTGGCTATCTATATATTTGTCTATCTTTATATCTATCTATCTGTCTATCTGTTGAACTATATATCTATTTAACTATCTATCTATATATCTATCTATCTGTCTATCTACATATCTATCTAATCTGTATATATGTCTATCAGTCTATCTATCTATCTATCTTTCTTTCTATGTGTCTATATGTCTATCTATCTATCTGTCAATCTGTATATCTATCTATGTGTTTATTTGTCTGTCTATCTATTTGTCTATCTCTCTATTAGTCTATTAGTGTATTTGTCTATCTATATATCTTTCTATTTATCTGTCTATGTGTCTATATGTCTATCTATCTATCTATTTATCTTTCTATTTATCTGTCTATATGTTTATCTATGTATCTATCTATCTTTCTATCTTTCTATCTTTTATATGTCTATCTATCTATCTATCTATATGCCTATATATCTATCTGTCTATCTATCTATCTATATGTCAATATGTCTATATGTCTATCTATCTGTGTATACGTCTATCTATCTATCTATCTATCGATATGTCTATCTGTATATCTGTCTATCTATCTATATGTCTATCTATCTAACTGTCTATGTGTATATGTGTCTATCCGTCATTTGTCTTTGTGTCTATATTTCTATGTATCTATCTGTCTGTCTATCTATCTATTTATCTGTCCATCTATCTGTCTATCTGTCAATGTGTCTATTTATATAGATGTCCATCTATATATATGTCTATCTATCTATTTGTTTATCTATCTATCTATGTAACTTTCTGTCTATATGTCTAACTATCTATCCGTCTATCTATATATCGATTTATCTATCTATCTATCTATCTGTTTGTCTGTCTATCAGTTTATATGTCTATCTGTCTATCTATCTATTTGTGTATCTATCTAATTTGTCTATTTTTCTATCTATCTATTTATCTGTCTATTTGTCTATATGTTTATCTATCTATTTGTTTTTCTGTCTATCTATCTATCTTTCTATCTTTCTATCTTTCTATATATCTATACATCTATCTATCTAAGTGTCTATCTATCTATTTGTCTATCAGACTATCTATATATTTGTCTATTTGTCTATCTATCTATCTATTTGGCGATATGTCTATCTGTGTGTCTGACTATCTCTATATTTGTCTAACTAATAATTTACCTATATATCTCTCAGTATATCTGTCTAACTATCTATCTGTCTATCTGTCTTTCAGAATATCTATCTATCAGCTTGTCTATCAATCTATCTGTCTATCTGACAATCTGACTATTTATATTTCTGTGTATCTATCTATCTATTTATCTGTATAGCTATCTATCTGTCTATATGTTTATCTACCAATTTATTTCTTTATCTATCTATCTATCTATCTATTTATATGTCTATTTTAATATCTATCTATCTATCTATCTGGCTATCTATCTATATATCTATTTGTCTGTCTATCTGTCTATTTATATATCTATCTATTAGTCTATCTGTCTATCTGTTTATCAATCTATCTTTCTATTTGTCTATCTATCTATCTATCTATCTATCTTGCTATCTATATATCTATCTATCTATTTATCTGTCTGCCTATATGACTATTTATTTATCTATATATATTTTTATCTATCTATTAGTCTCTATTTCTATATGACTAAGTATCTATTAGTCTATTTATCTATCTTTCTATCTATCTATCTATCTATTTATTTGTCTGCCTATATAACTATTTATTTATCTATATATCTTTCTATCTATCTATTTGTCTCTATTTCTATCTGACTAAGTACCTATCAGTCTATCTGTCTATCTATAATCTATCTATATGTCTATCTATCTATGTATATGTCTATATGACTATTGGTCTAATTAACTATCTATCTATCTTTCTATATATATATATATATATATCTATTTATTTACCTATTTATCTATTTGTCTATCTATATATCTATCTCTTTATCTATCTCCCTATCTAGCTATCTAGATATTTGTCTATCGATCTATCTTTTTATCTATATATCTATCTATCTATTTATTAATCTTTCAATATATCTATTTCTCTATATATCTATCTAATTGGCTATCTGGATATCTATTAATCTATCTATCTATTATATATCTATCTATCTATTTATAGGTATATTAATCTATCTATCTATCTGTCATACTATTTATCTATCTTTCTATCTATCTAACTATCTATATATCTCTATGTCTATATGTGTATCTGTCTATCTATCTATCTGTATATATATATGTCTATCTGCATATCTTTCTATCTATCTCTCTATCTATCAATCTGTCTTCCTATCTATCTGTCTATTTATCCATCTGTCTATCTTACTATCTATCTATCAATCTTTCTTTCTTTCTATCTATCTCTATTTCTTTTATCTGTGCATTAGTCTATTTGTCTATCTATCTATCTATCTATCTATCTCTCTATCTATCTGGCTATCTGTCTATCTATATATCTATCAATCTGTCAATCTATCTTTATGTCTATATATATATATATATTTATTTATATTTATATATTTATATTTATATATTTATAAACTTTATATTTTTATATTTGCATATATATCTATCTATCTATATGTCTATCTGTAAATCTGTCTTTCTGTATATCTATCTATTTGTCTCTCTATCTATCTAACTTTTTGTCTATCAGTCTATCTATATATCTGTAAATCTGTCTATATGTCTATTCATCAATCTAATATCTATCTTTTTGTCTATCTATATATGAGTCTATCTTTCTATATGTCTATTTATGTACCTATCTATCTATCTGTCTATGTGTCCGTCTCTCTATCTATCTATCTTTTTAAATGTCTATATGTATATCTTTATATTTTTCTATCTATCAATCTATTTATTTCTATATCTATCTATTTATCTTTCTGTCAAATTTTTTATGAATGAATCTATTTATTTGTCTAACTATCAATAATTTTTCTATTTATTTATATATCTGTCAATATGTCTCTATGTCTATCTTTCTACATATCTATCTATATATCTGTCTATCTATCTATCTGTCTATCAATAAATATGTCTATATGTCTATTTATCTATCTATCTATGTATTTGTCTATATGACTATGTGTCTAACTAACTATCTAGCTATATATCTATTTATCTATCTATCTTTCTATCTATTTATTTATTTATCTATCTATTTATTGCTCTATCTATCTATCTATTTGTATATAAATCTATCTATCTATCTATTTATCTATATGCATATCTTGCAATCTAGGTATCTATCTATATATCTATCTATCGATCTTTCTTTTTTCTATCTATTTATCTATCTATATGTCTATGTTTATCTGTCAGTCTATCTATATATATATCTATCTATGTGTCTATATATCTATCTAACTATATGTATATCTTTCAATTTGTGTATCTATCCATATGGATATCTAGCTATTAGAAAATTTTTCTATCTGGCTATTTGTCTTTTAGTTTATCTATCTATCTATCTTTTGTCTAAATGTCTATTTGTTTATCTATCTATCCTTCTATATATTATCCATCTATATATCTCTCTATCTATCAACATATCAATCTATCAATATATCTACCTATCTGTCAAACTACCTATCTGTCTATATATCTATATGTAATCTATTAATCTGCCTATTTATCTATCTATCTATATGTATATTTATCGATCTGTCTATCTGTCTATTATCTATCTATCTATTTGTCTATATGTTTATTAATCTACCTATCTATCTATATATCTAGCTTTCTATCTATCTATCAATCAATTTTTCTTTATTTCTATTTATCTGTCTATCTGTCTATATCTCTATCTATCTATATGTCTATTTGTCTACATGACTATGCATCTAATTGTCTTTCTATCTATTTATCTATTTTTCCATCAATGTATCTATCTATATGTCTATCTATCTATATATCTATCTGTCTGTCTGTTTGTCTGTCTATCTGTCTGTGTATTTGTCTGTCTATCTATTTATCTGATTATCTGTCTATCTATCTATCTCTCTCTCTTTGTTTATCTATATATCTCTCTATCTGTATATCTATCTATCTATCTGTCTGTCTATCAATCTATTTGCCTATCTGTCTATCTATATATATATATATTTATCTATCTATCTATCCGTCTATCTATCTATTTATCTATTTTTATATCCATATATATATATATATGTCTATTTGTTTATCTATATATCTGTCAATCTGTATATCTTTCTATTTATCTATCTATCTATATATGTGTCTATGTCTAACTATCTATTTGTCTATCTATCTATTTGTTTAACTATCTATATGTCAATCTATGTATATATATATATATATATATATATATATATATATATATATATATATATATATCTATATATATATATATATATATATATATAGATTATATATCTACATGACTATCTGTCTAACTACTTTTGTATCTATTTATCTATATATATGGCTATCTTAATATATATCTATCAATTTATCTATCAATCTATATGTCTTTCAATCTCTATCTATATATCTACCTATCTAGCTATCTAGTTATATTGTTATATGGCTATCTGTCTCTCTGTCTACTACTATCTATCTTCTTTCTATCTATCTATGCATTTATCAATCTGTCTTTTTATTTATCTATATATCTATTTCTCTTTCTATCTATCTGTCTATCGATCTATGTATCATTTTATTTATCTATGTCTATACAAATGTCTAATTTTAATCTATGTATTTGTCCATATGAATATCTAGTTATCAGGCTATTTGTCTATTAGTCAATATTCTGTAGTCTATCTATTTATCTATCTATCTATTTGTCTTTATGTCTATCTACTAGCTATCTCTATTAGTCTATCTATTTTTCTATCTATTGTATATCAATCATCTATCTATCTATATATCTATCTAGATATCTATCTATGTATCTATTTATAAATCTATCTTTCTATCTTTCTATCTTTATCTTTCTATTTGTCTATCTATATTCTATCTATATTTCTATATATATCTTTGTCTATCTTTCTATCAGGATACTTGTATATCTATCTATCTATCTATCTATCAAACTGGTAATATGTCTATCTATCTATCTGTCTGTCTATCTATCTATTATCTATCTTTCTATCTATCTATATATCTATTTGTATATGTCTATATTTTATATGTCTATCTATATACATGTCTATGTTCCATGTGTCTATCAGTCTATCTGTCTGTCTGTCTATCTATCTATCTATCTATCTATCTGTAAATCTATTTATCTATCTATTTATCTATCTATTTATCTATCTATATTATCTATCTATTTATCTATCTATTTATCTATCTATTTATCTATCTATCTATTTATTTTTCTATCTTTATTATATATCTTTTTTTCTATATGTATATATGTCTATCTATTATTTCTGTCTATATGTCTATATGTCTATCTTTCTATCTGTATATATGACTATCTATCGATCTATCTGTCTATATATCTATCTATCTATACCTCTATCACTCTATCTATATACCTATCAAGCTATATGGCTAACTATCTATCTCTCTCTATTTGTATATCTAGTTATCTATCTATCTATCTTTCTATATATATATATATATCTATATGTATATCTATTTATCTATCTATCTATTTATATGTTTATCTTTCAATCAATGTATCTGTCCATATGGTTATCTAGCTATCAGGCTATTTTTCTCACTCTCTATCTATCTTTCTGTGTATC
>JAREIK010002620.1:30041-96301 GCA_029783825.1 Sapria himalayana | reverse complement strand
ATTAATTTAATCATAAATCTCATTTTAATTTTATTCAGTATAATTTTAAATTTGTATTTTAATTATTTATCAATTTATTTTATAGAAATTTAATTACAAATAAATTATTAGTGAGGCAGATCTATTTTATATAATTTATTTTTTATCAAAATAATATATGCTTATAAAAAGAGGCAAAATTTTAAAAACAAAAATTTATTATTTTGTAAATATTTTATTTTATTTTGAATCATTTTAGATTTGTAATTATATTTTAATTTATCATTCTTATAAATAATAGTTTATTAATTTTTTTATTGATCATTATTATAAAATCTATTAATAAAATTATTTATATTGAGTTTAGATTAAATATAATTATTAAGAATCTTATAACTAATTATTTTTATTAATATTTAAAAAAAATTAAAATTATTATATTTTCAAAGGTTATAACCGTCAAAAATTAAAAAAAATCAAAAATTTATTTTATTTTTTATTCTTTAAATAAAACAATAAATCACTAAAGTCTTAAACACTTAAATCACTAACCCCAAAACACCTATATACTTAAACCATAAATAGTATAACCTGTATAATAAATAATAAATCTCAATTTATTTGTATTCATTATTTTTTTAAAAATTCATTTTAATTATTTATTAGTTTATTTTTATAGAATTATAAATTAAAATAAATTATGTGGAAGACAAATATATAAATAATTTACTTTTGATAACAAAAAATATAAACTTATAAAAGAAGCAAAACATCAAAAAAATTATTTAGTATTATATTTTACTTTGATTTTGAATAAATTTACATTTTCCAATATATTTTAAAATCTATCTTATAATAATAGTTTATTAATTTATTTTTATTATTAATATATATCTATCAATATTTTTTGAATTAACATGATATATTTATTTTAATTATATTTTTTGATCATTAATAATTCAATATAATTGTTTATTTTGAATTAACATGATTATAATTATTAAGATTTCATAACTAAATATAGTATTACATATATAAATAATTTAAAATTGTTATATTTTCAAAGGTTATAACCTTCAAAAAAGAGAAAATATAACAAAAATAAATTTTTTGTATATCATTGTTTAAATAAAACTTATAAACCATTAAATGCTTAAATACATAAATATCTAAACTCCTAAACCCCGAAGGCCCTAAATATCTAAACCTTTAAACTCGTAAACCTTAAATATAATTTAAATAATTTATAGAAATATAATTACAAATAAATTATGAGTGATACAAATATAATTTAAATAATTTTTTTTTATCAAAAATATATAATCTTATTAAATGTGGCAAAAAATAAAAAACAAAAGTATTATTTAGTAATATTTACTTTGATTTTGAATCATTTTAGGTGTTTT
The DNA here is from genome assembly GCA_029783825.1 of Sapria himalayana. NCBI lineage: Eukaryota > Viridiplantae > Streptophyta > Magnoliopsida > Malpighiales > Rafflesiaceae > Sapria > Sapria himalayana. The sequence continues at coordinate 94,916 of JAREIK010002620.1, read as the reverse complement.
AATTATATTTTAATTATATCTATCATATTAATAATAGTTTATTAATTATGTTTGATAATTGATATAATATTATTAATAAATTGTTTTATTTAGTTTATATATATATAGTGATAATTATTATTTTTACTAAATATTGTATTCACATTTGTAAAAAATTTAAAAATTTTATATTTTCAAATGTTATGACATTTGAAAATTTGAAAAAATATCAAAAAATAAATTTTTTGTTATTTCATTGTTTAAATAAAAGCCATAAACCATTAAATTCCTAAATACTTAAATCAATAACTTCTAAATCTCGAAACCCTAAATAATAAATTTTTAAACATGTATCTCCTAAATAATAAATAATAAATCTCATTTTTATTTTTTTTAATTTTAATTTTAAAGATTTATTTTTAATTATTTATTTGTTTTTTTAAATAAATATTAATTCAAACTGAATTATAAGTAGACAATATAATTTATATAAATTATGATTCAACAAAAAATATAGATAAACTTATTAAAAAAAAATTAAAAACAAAAATTATTATATAGTAATATATTTGACTTTGTTTATGACAATTTAGGTTTTGTAATTATATTTAATTGATATCTAACTTATTAATAGATTATTAAATTATTTTTGATCATTATTATAATATTAATCAATAAAAATATTTATATTTAATTTATATGATATATAATTTAATAATTATTATTACTAAATATTGTATTCACTTTAAAAAAAAATTAAAATTATTATATTTTCAAAGTTTATAACCTTTGAACATGTGAAAAAAAAATATTTTTATTATTTCATTGTTTAAATAAAACCTATAAATCACTAATTCCTAAACACTTAAATCAATACACTACAAAATCCCGATAACCCTATATAGATAATTGTTTAAACGTGTATACCCTAAATAATAATTAATAAATCTCATTTTTATTTGTTTTCAATATAATTTAAAAATTCATTTTGTTATTTAGTTTTTTATTTATATATACATATTAATTATAAAATAAATTATGATGTTAAAAATATAATTAATAAAAATTATTTTTCATCAAAAATAAATAAGCTTAAAAAAAGAATAAAAATTTAAAAACAAATAATTATTATTAAGTAATATATTTTGCTTGCTTTTGAATCCATTTTAGGTTTTGATATTATATTTTAAGTAAAATCAATCTTATTCATAATAGATTTTTAAGTTAATTTTTTGATAATTATTAGAATATCTATTAATAAAATGTTTATCTTGAATTTCTATGATATATAATTATTATGATTATTATAAATAAATATTTATTCACTTTTCAAAAAATTTTAAATATATTATATTTTCAAAGGCTACTAACCTTTTTAAAATATCAAAAAATAATAAAAAAATTTTTTTTTATTTTTTTCTTAAATAAAACTATAAACCACTAAATTCATACACAGTTAAATCTGTAAACTCCTAACCCATGTAATGCCTAAATACATAAACCATTAAGCTGCTATATAATACTTAATTATTAATAAATCTAATTTTTATTTCTATTTATTATAATTTTAAATATTTATTTTAATTATTTATTAGTTTATTTTTATAGAAATATTTATTAAAAAATAAATTATGAGTGCGTAAATATAATTAATTAATTTATTTTTAATAAAAAAATAGACACTTATAAAAGAAGTATAACTTTAAAATTAAAATTATTATCCAATAATATATTTCACTTTAATTTGAATCAATTTGCGTTTTGTAAATATTTTGAATTAATATCTATCTTTTTATTTATAGTTTATTATTTAATTTTTTATCATTATTATATTATCTATCAATAAAATTATTTATATTGAATTTATATGATATATATTATTAATATTATTATAACTATATATTATATTCACATTTCAAAAAATTGTAAATATTATTATATTTTCAAAGGTTATACCCTATGAAATAATAACAAATTATAGAAAATTTTTTGTTATTTTATTTTTTAAATAAAACCTATAGACCACTAAAACCCTAAAAACATAAATTGCTATACTCCTAAATTATAATAATCATATAAATAGCATCCTCAAAACTAGCTATTTCAACACATAGGGGGACAACTTTGGTTTAGTCTGTTAGCGTATATTAGTAAAATTACCTTTGATAGCCCAGTGATTCAACATCAAATCTGATGAGACATAATAGAGATAAAGTAAAAGCTCCTATTATTTTGGTTAGAGCTTTAGCAATCATTCTAGAGTTGAGAGAGGAACAAAATAAATTATTTTAATTATTCACTATAATTTTAATTAATTATCAGTTTATTTTTAAAGAAATATTAATTAGCAAAATAAATTATTAGTGAGAGTGATCTAATTAAATTAAACCGGTATATCCTATATAATAAAGAATAAATCTCATTTTTTTTCCATTTTAATTTTAAATATTCAAATTTAATTATTTATTTGTTTATTTTTATATAAATATTAATTACAAAATAAATTATGAGTTACACAAATAAAATTTATATAAATTATTTTTCATCAAAATAATATAGATAAACTTTTTAAAGAAAAAGAAATTTCAAAACAAAAAATTATTATATAGTTAGATATTTTAATTGATTTTGAATATGTTTTAATTGATATCTATCTTATTAATAATAGATTATTAATTTTTTTTTCATCATTATTTGAATATTTATCAATAAAAATAATTATATTGAATTTATATGAAATAGAAATATAATGATTATTATAATTAAATATTGTATTCACTTTTGAAAAAAATTTTAAAATTATTATTTTTTCAAAGGTTATAACCTTTGAAAATGTTAAAAATAAAAAAAATAAATTTTTTATTATTTCATTTTTAAATAAAACCTATGGATCATTAAATGCTTACTTACTTAATTTAGTAAGCTCATAAATCCTGAAACCCCTAAATACATAAAACTTTTAACAGCTATATACTACTTAATAAATAATAACTCTGATTTTTATTTCTATTTATTATAATTTTAAATATTAATTTTATTCATTTATAGTTTAATTTTTTAGAAAAATTAATTACAAAATAAACTTCGAGTGAGACAAATATTATTTAAATAATGTATTTTTTTTAAAAAAATATAAGCTTATAGAAAGAAGGAAAATTATAAAATTAAATATTCTTATTTAGTAATATATTTTGATTGATTTTGAATCATTTTGTGTTATGTAAAAATATTTTAATTTATACAATATTTAGTAATAATAATTATTATAACTATATACAATATCAACTATATATAAAAAATTTTATTGATAGATATTATATCAATTATCAAAAAATAAATTATAAACTATTATTAATATGATAGATATAAATTAAAATATAATTAAAAAATTTAAAATGATTCAAATCAAAGTAAAATTTATTACTAAATAATAATTTTTTTTAGTTTTTGCATAATTTTTTAATCTTATATATTTTTTTGATTAAAAATATATTATTTAAATTATATTTTTATCACTCATAATTTATTTTGTAATTAATATTTATATAAATTATTTAAATTATATTTAAGGGTTACGAGTTTAATGGTTTAAGTATTTAGAGGCTTCAGGGTTTAGAAGTTTAGAGATTTATATTTTTAGGCATTTAATGGTTTATAAGTTTTATTTAAGCAATTATATAACAAAAAATTCATTTTTGTTATTTTTTATCATTTTTGAAGGTTATAACCTTTGAAAATATAATAATTTTTAAATTTTTTTTTATATGTGAAAACTATATTTACTTATGATAATCTTAATAATTATACATCATGTAAATTCAATATAAAAAATTATATTGATAGATATCATATTAATGATCAAAAAATAAATTAATAAACTATTAATTATAATGAAAGATATATTTAAAATATATTTGCAAAACATAAATTTATTCAAAATCAAATAAAATATATAACTAAAAATCATTTTTTTGATGTTTTGCTTCTTTTAAAAAGTTTATATTTTTTTTATTAAAATTAAATAATTTAAATTATATTTGTCTTCCTCATAATTTATTATTAATTTATAATTCTATAAAAATAGACTTATAAATAATTAAAATGAATATTTAAAACTCTAATGAATAAAAATAAAAAAGATATTTATTATTTATTATTCAAGATATACTAGTTTAATGGTTTAAGTATTTAAGTATTTTGGGGTTTAATGATTTAAGTGTTTAGGCCTTTAGTGATTTATAGTTTTTATTTAATTAATGAAAAAAATACAAAATTTAATTTTTAATTTTTATTAAATGTGAATATAATATTTAGTTATAATAATCTTAACAATTATTTATAATGTAAACACAATATAAATACTTTTATTAATACATATTATAATAATGATCACTAAAAAATTAAAAACTATTATTAATAAGAATCATATAAAATAAAATATAATTGCAAAATCTAAAATGATTCAAAAATAAATAAAATATATTAATAAATAATAAATTTTTGTTTTAAAATTTGCTTATTTTTATAAGGATATATATTTTTTTTGATGAAAAATAAATTTTTAAATTAGATCTGTCTCACTAATAATTTTTTTTTGTAATTAATATTCTATAAAATTAAATTGATAAATAATTTAAAATAAAAATTTAAAATTATACTTAATAAAAATAAAATTGGGATTTTTGATTATTTATTAATTACACATGTTTAATGGTTTAAGTATTAAGAGGTTATGTTGTTTAGGAGTTAGTATTTTATGTTTTTAGGCATTTAGTGGTTTATAGGTTTTATTAAAACAATAAAATAACAAAAAAATATTTGTAATTTTTTCTCATTTTCATAGGTTATAACCTTTAAAAATATAATAATATTTAAATTTTTTTGAAATATGAAAACAATATTAAGTTATAACAATATTAATAATATTATATATCATATAAATTCAATATAAACAATTTTATTAATAGACAATATAATAATGATCAAAAATTAAATTAATAAACTATTAATAAAAAGATAGATATTAATTAAAAAATATTTACAAAACCCAAATTTATTTATAATTAAAGTAAACTATATTACTGCATAATAATTATTAATTTTTAAATATTTACTTCTTTTAGAATGGTATATTTTTTTTATTAAAAATAAATATATTAAATTATATTTGTCGCACTCATACTTTATTTTGTAATAAATATTTCAATAAAAATAAACTAATAAATAATTAAAATGAATATTTAAAATTATAATAAATAGAAATAAAAATTAGATTTATTAATTATTAAGTAGTATATAGCAGTTTAATGGTTTAGGTATTTAGGCATTACAGGGTTTAGGAGTTTACTGATTTAAGTGTGTAGGCATTTAGTGGTTTATAGGTTTTATTAAAAAAATATAATAATAAAAAATTTATTTTTATTATTTTTTGATATTTTCAATGTTTATAACCTTTGAAAAAATAATAATTTTTAAATTTTTTTAAATGTGAAAACAATATTTAGTTATAATAATCATTATATTTATATATCATATAAATTCAATATAAACAATTTTATTGATAAATATTCTAATAATGATCAAAAAATAAATTAATAATCTATTATTAATAAGATAGATATTAATTAAAATATAAGTACAAAACCTAAAATGATTCAGAAGAAAAGAAAAATATATTACTATATAATAATTTTTTGTTTTGAAAATTTTTTTTCTTTTAAAAAGTTAATCTATAATTTTTTGATGAAAAATAATTTATATAAATTATTTTTTTCAAGCTCAATTTATTTTGTAATTAATATTTTTATAAAAATAAAAAATTATTAATTAAAATGAATATTTAAAATTATAATGAAAATAAAATTAGATTTATTATTTATTATTTATTATTTATTATTTATTATTATTATTTAGGGTATACTGCTTTAATTTAAGTTATATCTGTCTCACTGATAATTTATTTTGTAATTAATATATCTATAAAATTAAACTGATAAATAATTAAAATAAAAATTTAAAATTATACTAAATTAAAATTAAAATGAGATTTATGAATTATTATTAATGTTTACCAGGTTAATGATTTAAGTATTTAGAGGTTTTATTGCTTAAAAGTTTAGCGATTTATGTTTTTATGCATTTAGTGGTTTATAGGTTTTATTTAAACAAAGATATTATGAAAAAAATATTTTTGATATTTTTTCATATTTTCAATGGTTATAACCTTTGAAAATCTAATAATTTTAAATTTTTTTAAAAATGTTAATACAATATTTAGTAATAATAATCATTATAATTATATATAATATAAATTAAACATAAACCATTTTATTGATAGATATGATATCAATTATCAAAAAATAAATTAATATGCTATTATTAAAATGATAGATATAAATTAAAATATAATTAAAAAACCTAAAATGATTCAAAAACAATGTAAAATTTATTACTAAATAATAATTTTTGTTTTTTAGTTTTTGCTTCTTTTTATAAGCTTATATAGTTTTTTGATGAAAAATAAATTATTTAAATTATATTTGTATCACTAAAAATTTATGTTGTAATTAATATTTCAATATATTATTTAAATTATATTTAAGGTTTACGAGTTTAAAGGTTTAAGTATTTAGGGGCTTCGGTGTTTAGGAGTTTAAAGATTTATGTTTTAGGCATTTAATGGTTTATAACTTTTATTTATACAATGATATAACAAAAAATTTATTTTTGTTATTTTTTATCATTTCTGAAGGTTATAATCTCTGAAAATATAATAATTTTAAATTTTTTTAAATATGTGAATACTATATTTAGTTATGATAATCTTAATAATTATATATCATGTAAATTCAATATAAACAATTATAATGATAGATATTATATTAATGATCAAAAAATAAATTAATATACTATTATTAATAAGAAAGATTTTATTTAAAATATATTTTCAAAACGTAAATTTATTCAAAATTAAAATAAAATATATTACTAAATAATAATTTTTTTGATCTTTTGCTTCTTTTTATAAGTTTATATTTTTTTTATTAAAAGTAAATTATTTAAATTAAATTTGTCTTCCTCATAATTTATTTTTAATTTATAATTCTATAAAAATAAACTAATAAATATTTAAAATGAATATTTAAAACTATAATGAATACAAATAAAATTGAGATTTATTATTTATTATTTAGGATATACTAGTTTAATGATTTAAGTATTTAGTTGTTAAGGGGTTTAGTGATTTCTAGTTTTTATATAAAGAATGAAAAAATAAAAAAATAAATTTTTTGATTTTTATTTAATTTTTGAAGGTTATAACCTTTGAAAATATAATAATTTTTAATTTTTTAAAAATGTGAATATAATATTTAGTAATAATAATCATAATAATATTATATAATGTAAACACAATATAAATAATTTTATTAATACATATTATAATAATGATCAATAAAAAATTAATAAACTATTATTAATAAGACTGATATAAATTAAAATATAAATATAAAATCTAAAATGATTCAAAATCAACATAAAATTTATTACTAAATAAATAATTTTTGTTTTTAAAATTTTGTCTATTTTTATAAGGATATATTTTTTTTTGATGAAAATAAATTATTTATATTAGATCTGTCTTACTAATAATTTATTTTGTAATTAATATTTCTATAAAAATAACCTGATAAATAATTAAAATAAAAATTTAAAATTATACTTAATAAAAATTAAATTTAGATTTATGGTTTTTTATTAATGTACACATATTTAATGGTTTAAGTATTTAGAGGTTTTGTCGTTTAGGAGTTAAGCAATTTAGCTTTTAAGGCATTTAGTGGTTTATAGGTTTTATTTAAACAAAAAAATAACAAAAAATAATTTATAATTTTTTATCATTTTAATAGCTTATAACCTTTGAAAATTTAATTATATTTAAAATTTTTTGAAATGTGAATACAATATTTAGTTATTTTAATATTAATAATTATATATCATATAAATTCAATATAAACAATTTTATTGATATATAATATAATAATGATCAAAAATTAAAATAATAAACTATTAATAATAAGATTGATATTAATTAAAAAATATTTAAAATACCCAAATCGATTCAAGATTAAACTATAATATATTACTGTATAATAATTTTTAATTTTTAAATTTTTACTTCTTTTATAAGCGTATATATTTTTTTTGATTAAAAATAAATTATTTAAATTATATTTGTCGCACTCATAATTTATTTTGTACTAAATATTTTATAAAAATAAACAAATAAATAATTAAAATCAATATTTAAAATTATAATAAATTAAATTAAAATTAGATTTATTAATTATTTAGTAGTATATGGCACTTTAATGGTTTATGTATTTAGGAGTTTACTGATTTACCTAATATGCATTTAGTGGTTTATATGTTTTATTTAAAAAATAAAATAACAAAAAATTTATTTTTGTTATTTTTTGATATTTTCAAAGGTTATAACCTTTGAAAATATAATAATTTTTAAATTTTTTTCAAAAGTGAATCCAATATTTAGTTATAATAATCATTATATTTATATATCATATAAATTCAATATAACCAATTTTATTGATAGATATTCTAATAATGATCAATAAATAAATAAATAATCTATTATTAATAAGATAGATATTAATTAAAAAATAATTACATAACCTAAAATGATTCAAAAGCAAAGCAAAATATATTTTTATATAATAATTTTTTGTTTTAAATATATATTTTAAAAGTTTATGTATATTTTTTTGATGAAAAATAATTTATAAAAATTATATTTGTCTAACTCATAATTTATTCTGTAATTAATATATTTATAAAAATAAACTAAATAAATAATTAAAATGAATATTTAAAGTATAATGAAAAAAAATGAGATTTATTATTTATTATTTAGGGGCACCGATTTAATTTAAATTATATATTTCTCACTAATAATTTATTTTGTAATTAATATTTCTATAAAAATTAACTGATAAATATTTAAAATAAAAATTTAAAATTATACTGAATAAAATTTAAAATGAGATTTATGATTTATTATTACTATTTACCAATATAATGGATTAAGTATTTAGAGGTTTTTTTTTCATTTTGGATTTTAGTGATCTATGTTTTAGGCTTTTAGTAGTTTATATGTTTTATTTAAAAAAATAAAATATCAAAAAAAATTTCTATAATTTTTTCTCATTTTCATAGGTTACAACCTTTGAAAATATAATAATATTTAAAATTTTTTGAAATGTGAATACAAAACTTAGTTATAATAATATTAATTATTATATATCATATAAATTAAATATAAACAATTTTATTGATATATATTATAATAATTATCAAAATTAAATTTATAAACTATTGATATTAAGATAAATATTAATTAAAAAATAATTACAAAACCCAAATTGATTCAAAATTATAGTAAAATATATTTCTGTAAAACAATTTTTAATATTTAAATTTTTACTTCTTTAATAAGCATATATATATATAAAATTATATTTTTCGCACTTATAATTTATTTTGTAATAAATATTTCTATAAAAATAAACTAATAAATAATTAAAATGAATATTTAAAATTATAATAAATAGAATTAAAAATTAGATTTATTAATTATTAAGTAGTATATTGTGGTTTAATAGTTTATATATTTTGGCATTACGGGGTTTAGGAGTTTACTGATTTATTTGTGTATGCATTTAGTGGTTATAGGTTTTATTTAAAAAATAAATAAACAAAAAATATTAATTACAAAATACAATATTTTGTAATACAATATTTTGTTATAATAATATTAATAATTATATATCATATAAATTTAATATAAATAATTTTATTGATAGATATTATAATAATGATAAAAAATTAAATTTATAAACTATTAAAATAAGATATATATTAATTAAAAAATATTTACAAAACACAAATTGATTCAAAATTAAAGTAACTTATATTACTTTTATTTTATAAAGCTCGTTTTATTATTAATAACCCTCTCTTTTGGCTTGAGGAATACTGTTTGTACATGCTAAATCTACCCATTTTCCTTTTACACCCGAATACTAAAGCTAGAAATATGTAACAATCTAGAATTTAAATAACTCATAAACTTTCCTAACTTTTATATTTAAAGACATGTTTCTTCTTCTTTATTTGTGCATCCTTATAATTATACATCTCTTTTTTCTTAAAAGATCTTGCTATGAAGGATGCTTCTAGTATTGATCTTTGTATAGATCTTTCCCATTCTGTATTTAGAGCTTTAAATCTTTGTAGATGACTTGTTCAATCAGCTCCAACCAGCCTGCTCCCTTGTAGCTTCAACAATCTAGAATCGGCAGTCCAGAATCTACATTTCAAATCTTTTGTCCATGCACATTCTTTATCATTTGAGTGTGTCTTGTCCGTACTATATTTATGCATTTCCACTTGTGATATAACTATTATCCTGCAAGAAAAAAGAGTATCATGTTCTTTCGAAAAGAAGGACCTTTACTTACCTTCCTTCTGCACATTACAATGAGGAGACTCTATCTCTTTGTGGCCTCCTCTTGATTAGAAGTAATCCCAGCTATCTTCCCTTTGATGATTTCCGAATGATGCTTTCATTGAATATCTAACAAAGACTTATCTAAACTAGTACAGACTTCCAGCAAAACCACCAAGTATCTAAGAAAAACAGACCACCAAACCTATTACAGACTTCCGGGACCAACTTAAACCAGAAATTAATAAACAACAAGTGTTAAATTTAAATAAGCAGTAATAGAAAAACAGCCCTTGGATGTCCAGCTTCAATACCTATAAAAGAATAAACAAACAACACAAACCAGCAGATTGAATACTCATATTTCTTACCATTTTGTCTCCTTTAATTATTCACTTCAGTTTCGGTTAATCACCCTTCAGGACCAAGGTGAATTTTAAGAAACAAGCCTCTCATCTTCCCTTCTACTTCTTGCTGAATTACATGGATCTGTATGTTTTGCTTCTTCCCGTAGAAAATTCCCTGTAAATAAAACTTCACACTACACAATAATAAACCTATTTCTTTCTATTCTTTCTTATTCTTAGGTAAGGGAATGCAATTTTATCTAATCTTGCTATTCCTTTCAGTTTTATCGGTAAAGATTCCTCATCATATTCTGCAGCTCCTTCTAGCAATCCTATTTTTGCAAGTTTGTCTACCAAACATTTGCTTCCCTGTATACATGTGAAATTGATGCATTCAATTCTTTGGCAAGATTTATTATTATTTCTATCTCCTCCTCATGCTGCCACAATACTAGCTTTTTATTAAATAACTCAACCAATAATGTCGAGTCTACCTGTATTTGCAAATTTCTATATCCTAGCCTTTTGTAGACATTTAATCCTTCCATTAAAGCTCTGATTTCCGAATGCAGTACAGAGTGGGATTTCCCAACAAGAGTGAATGCGTTCCTAACTCTGCCTTCAAAGTCTCTTATTACTCCTCCTCCCCTTGCAATTCCTAAATCCCTATTAAAACTACCATCCGTATTCAGTGATAACTTCCCTTCTGGGGGCCTATTCCAGCTAATACTTTTAACCCAATGACTCCTTATGATTCTAGTGGAGAGGTTCCATTTAATCCTTACTTCTTTTTCTTTTTCAATATTTCTTATTATGATAGATTTTATGCAGGATATATTACTAATTTCTATCTTAATTTCTTTTAGTATTTCTTCTGAATTCATTTTTCTTCCCTCAAATTTACTCTTGTTCCTTGCCTTCCAAATACACCAAATTACCATGTGTGGTAAATTTTGATTTAGCCATTTTTTAGTCGGTGTATTTGGGGTATACCTCTTCCATCTCTTCATCCTATCTATTAAAGTTTCTTCCTTATTATTTATATTTTAAAATATTTTTAACTTTTCCCATATTTCTACTGCAATTTTTCCTTTTGAAAACAGATGATCCATAGATTCTGTTGCTTGAAGACAGCAATCACATCTAGAGACACTCTTTATACCCTTTCTTTGAATATTTGTGTCTACTGGTATTGCATTCACAAGAGCTTTCCATAAAAGAGAACACATTTTTTGTGGGGTGTCTACTTTCCATACCCATTTAAAAATTGGATTTATCACATTTTTCTTTCGTGCTAAATTCTTGACCGATTTGAGTGTAAATTTACCTTGTGGAGTAAGGATCCATTTCCATCCGCTTTTCTCCTTTTTAGAATGAGAGTCAACTATTTCTTTTTGTCTTTCTAATGCTTTCCAATTATTTGAAGCCTTTTTACTATTTACCTTTCCATGTTCTAAATATTTTGCTCTCATAAAGCTTGCCCAGAGGCTATCATTTTTTAGCCTCCACCATCCTTTACAGTCCCAAGCATCTGCAATGTCTTGTAATCTTATTAATCCTAATCCGGCTTCTTCTTTAGGGTAGCAAAGATCCTCCCATCTTTTCCAGTGAAGTTTATTCTTTCCATCTTTTTTCCCCCATAAAAAATTAGCCATTGCCGATTCTTATTTATTTGTAAATTTTTTAGGAGGATGAATAATTGATAAAATATGCACTAATGTGCTTTGGAGGACATGAGAGATTAAAGTAATCCTGCCCCCTAAAGCCTAGTAGTTCCTCTTTCCAGCCTGCTATTTTATTATTTATTTTATCCTGTAGTGATATTAAATATTCTTCTTTCAATCTACCCTCATATATAGGACAGCCTAGGTACATTAGCGCTCCTTTCTGCTGGATAAATCCTGTGATGTTTTTTACTTTATTTATCACCTTTTCTTTTGCTTTCTTTGCCAGCATAAATTGACACTTTTTTATATTTATCGCCTGCCCTGTTTCAGTTTCAAACTTATGTAAAAGATCCATAAAATTTATCAAAGATCATTTGCTTGCATTTGTGAAAATTATAAGATCATCGGCATATGCCAGACATCCTATTCTTGGGGTGTTTTTTGGTTGTCTGAATGAAATGATCTTTCCTTCAGACATTCTTTTCTTTAAATTTAATATTAACAGTTCTAAATATATATCAAATAATAAAGGAGATAACGGATCTCCTTGCCTTAAGCTTCTTTTAGGCTTAAATTCTTCTCTTTTTGACCCATTTAAATGACTTTAACCCAAACACTAGACACACATCTATATATCATATCAATGCATAACTCTGAGAAGCCAAATTTTCTCATGGAATAATAGAGTATATCCCATTCTACCCTGTCAAATGCTTTTGATAAGTCTAACTTTACTACTAAATTCTCCCCTCTTGTTTTAATTGCTATGTCCATCATCTCGGCTACCAATCTTATATTTTCCGTCATTAGCCTATTTTTAACAAAGCCTGTTTGTTCCTGTGAAATAATATATGGCAAAATATCACTTAATCTATTTTGTAAAATTTTTGCTAAAATCTTATATATCGCATTACATAAACTTATTGGTCTGAATTCCTCACATTTTTGTGGGGATTTGTTTTTTGGAATCAAAATAATGAGAGAATTCGCCCATGTTTTTGGGATATCCACTCCTACAACAAAACTAGAAATAGCAAGTACGAGATCTTTTTCAATTATTTCCCAGCATACCTGGAAAAAATTACTTTTCCAGCCATCTGGTTCTACTGCACTATCTTTGTCCAGGCTAAATACTGCATTTTTAATTTCATCCCTATCTGGTATTTTTTCCATCATTTGATTTTGTTCCTTAGTTATATTTAATTTAATCTCATTTATAAGAGTATCCCCTTCATGAATATATTTTCTGCATTAATGTTTTTTAAAAAATTCCTCAAAGAGGACTCTTATTTTATTATCTTCTTCCACCCATTTTCCTTCATCATTTTTTATACCTTTAATTTTATTTTTTTCGTTTTTATCTTACTCATATTATGAAAAAATTTTGTATTCCTATCTCCTTCTTTTAACCATTTGATTTTAGCTCGCTGTTTCCAGTATATTTCTTCCATATATAACTTAAGCCTCAATTTACCCTTAGCCGTACTAAGTTCACTTCTATCTTCTTCTTTGTTCGTAGTATCATATACTATTTCCAGCTTTGCCACTTCCTCTTCTGCTTGTATTATTCGTTGGTTTATATTTCCGAAAACTTCTTTATTCCATGTTTTAATACATCTAGCTAGTCTGAGTAGCTCAGTCGAAAAAGCCTGCATGGGCTTTCCCAATGTTGGCTCTTCCCAAGATTCTCTCACCATTCTATCAAAATCCGAGTGTTTAACCCACATATTTTGAAATTTAAAGTCGCCTCTTATTGGGTGGCTTTTATGGATTTTTATGAGCAATGGGTTATGATCCGAACAGGTCCTGCTTAAATGTCTTAGGCCCGTAACTCCATGAGTCATAGTCCATTTAGCATTACACGTGACCTTGTCCAGCCTTGCCCAGATTGCTCCTCTTTTACGCCAATTGTTACACCAGGTGTAATTTGAACCAATATATTCCACCTCCATTAAATTAGCACTGGCTATACAATCATTAAACTGAGACATCGCCAATGCGTTTGGGGTATTTCCACCTTTCTTTTCTTGTGCACTTCTTATAATATTAAAATCTCCACCTATAATCTATGAAATATTTTTTATTGCAATGTTTTGCATTTCCTTCCATAGATCTAGTCTATCCTTTTTATTATTTTTCGCATAAACCACTGATATTATTTCTTCTATATTCAAATTAGTTTTAAAGTTAACTATTTGTTCTGTGTCTTTTATTATTATAATGTCCATATAATTATGCCACATAATCCAAAGCTTACTATTCAAGTTTGCATACACATTTTTAAACCCTAGTTTTTCACTATATTTTATAATTTGATCTTTCTGAACCATAGGTTCTGCTATAATTAATAAAGCAATTTTATATATTTTTATTAATTGTTTCAATCTATTAATTGAAGGGTTATTTGCTACCCCTCTAATGTTCTAGAAGAGAAACCTATCCATTAATTACTGACTTTGCTTGGGATCTAGTTGTGCATTTAGACTCGTAAGTCTTATTTAAATATTTTTTCATATTTCTTGGGGTCTTAGAGGTATTAGAAGAAGCATGCATAATTTCATTGTACTTTACCTATTGCCCGGGAAGCATAGCCATTTTTTTGATAGCTTCCATTGCTTGATCTCTAGATAGCCTATCCCAATCTTCCTCGTAAATATCTAGATCATCTTTAATCTTCTCGGTTGGGGCATCTCTGTTTTCTTCTTCCCCGCATGTTGGAGGGCAACTAAAGACCACTGAAACTTGATCCAGAAAATCCAGTAGGTCTTCATCCATCCAGCTATAGTCCTCTAGTTTTTCTTTTAAAATTCTTCTAGTATTGAGTTTTTTCCCTTTTCTCCCTCTATCTTTCACCTTCTCCCATCCTTCCTCCATTTCTTCCCCCTCCCCTCCTTCATAGCCATCCTCGGATTTGCCTCCCTTCTCTTCTAATATGCCTTTCACATCCACTCTCTCTCCCTCTATGCTTTTTCCATGGAGTCCCCCTTCTTCCAGCTTTTCGGTATGCTCTTTCGGGGCATTCTCATCCACTCTTACCCATTTTTCTACCCGTCGACCCTTACCTTCCTGCTTGTTATCTCTCTCACTCTCTTTTTTCCCCACTCGGCACTCTTCTATATCATGGCCATGTCTGTTACAGCCGAGGCAGTAGGGAGGAAGATACTCGGGAATGGCAGTTTGCCAGAACCCTTCAATCTGTCCATTGTCCTCGCCGCCTATCCATATCTTGCTAGGCGGCAGAGTAAGTAAGCTACATTCTACACATACACGAGCAGCGCCTGTTCTTGTCATGGAGGTAGTTGCTTCATCTCGAAGCATTGGCTTGCCGAGGCAAGAAGCAATTTCATGAAGGGCCTGCGTGTTAAACAAAAACAATGGCAGATTTGGTAGAGTAAACCATAGCGGGGCAATGGGAGCTTCCACGAGTGGGCTAAAGTTTTTCGTCCACATCATCACCCACATGGGGAGTCCTTCAACATACCATATCCCTCTCTGCCATAGCCGATAGTGATCCTCCTCCATACAACATTGAAGAAAAACATGTTTCGGATCATAATCGGCGAACTTCACTCTACCTTTAAGCTTCAATGTTTCTATAAACTTCTGTAACTCACTTGCACGAGGTCGGCCATGGGAAAATTTCTCTATGAGTGTGTATTCGAACGGTTCCAGGAACCTATTGATTTGCTCATTGGAGAAGAGAATAGTGGGACTCCCGTTTTTGGTTCCGCAAGCCCGTGGTTGCTGCGTGGTCCCTTTAAAAATCTAAGCAAATGATTTATTAATTGATAATAAATCCTTTTGATCCATTTTGCACTTGAAGAGAGCTTGATTCGGCGAAAAATAGAGATTTTCTCTCTCTAAAAACGTGAATTTCTCTCTCTAGAAGTTGAGAGCGTTTTTTAAGTAACTTATATTACTTGCTAATAATTTTTAATTTTTAAATATATACTTCTTTTATAAGCGTATATTTTTATTAGATAAATAATATATTATTTAAATTATATATGTACCACTCATAATTTATTTTGTAATAAATATTTCTAAATAAATACACTAATAAATAATTAAAATTAATTTTTTTAAAAAATAGCAATAAAAAATAGATTAATTAATTATTAAGTATTATTTAGCGGTTTAATGGTTTATGTATTTAGGCATTACGGGGTTTAGGAGTTTACTGATTTAACTTTATATGCATTTAGTAGGGCTACTCACGGAACTCGGAGATTCGCGACACGAATGAGTCTCAGTCAGTTTTGTTGACTATTAGTTGTGGTGTTGTGGTTGGGCCGAATGAGTGGGCCGAATGTGTTACAGTTAGTTTTGTAGAGCTTGCTTGTTTGAAATATTTATATGTATTTATGCTTAACATATCATATTAATTAATGGTAATGCAGATGGTACAATCTAGCGGTAAACGAAAAATATAATAAATTGAAGATGATCATATTTCAAATGATCAAAGTTTTGGTAAATCCAATCATCATCCTTTCACGAACTCTCTTATTGTTACGGCAGGTTCTTCAATTCCAATTGTAAAAGAAAGTCAAGGTACATCTGAACCTCAAGCTCATAAAAAGTATAAGTCTGCTGTTTGTGAAACTTATGAGATATTAGTTGATTCAGAGGGAAATGAAACTGGTAGGGCAGCTTGTATATGGTATAGGAAAAAATATTTGGCAAAAATTGATCAAGGTATTTCGGGTTTATAAAATTACTTGAGAGAGACTTGTAGGAAATTTCGACACAAAAAAGAATTAATAGAAGCTCACAAAGGTAAAGACAAGTCACAATCTTTGTTGAGTTTCACTAAAGGTACTAGTTCAGAGGATAACAAATTAACTTGTTGGAAATTTGATCAACAACTAGTTAGGGAGGCTTTGGTGAAAATGATCATAAAAGATGAATTGCCTTTTTGTTTTGTTGAGAGGGATGAGTTTAAAAAGTTTTGTGAAGTTAGTGTGCATAAATTTAAAATTCCATCTAGGCACTCTTTACTAGGGGATTGTTTTTCTTTGTTTGTGAAGGAAAAGAAGAAATTATTTGATAGCATATCATCTCATTGTTGTAGAGTTTCATTGACTACCGACACTTGGACTAGCATTCAAAATTTGTCTTATATATGTTTGACTGTTCATTTCATTGATTCTCAATGGAATATGCATAAATGGTTTTTTAACTTTTGTGTAATTAAAAGTCATTATGGAGCTAATATTAGAAATGCTATTGACTTTTGCATGAGTGAATGTGGTTTGAGAAAGTTGAATGTGCATTACTCTTGACAATGCATCAAATAATGATCTTGAAGTTGAACAATTGAAAAAAAAGGCTTGTGAAGAAAAGTGTTGTGCCTTTGAGAGGCGAGCATTTTCATATGAGATGTGCTCATATCCTAAACTTAATTGTCAGAGATGGCATTGTAGTAGTTGAGGTTGCTATTCAAAAAAATAGAGGTGTGGTGAAATATGTGAGGAGCAGTCCTATAAGATAAGATTTGTTTAAGTTATGTGTTGAAGAAGCAAACTTGACATATGGATCTTCATTGCAATTAGATTATCCTACAAGATGGAATTCAACTTATTTGATGCTACAAACTGATATAAAATATCAAAAAGAATTTTAATAAGTTGGAAGACAAAGACAAAAGGTTTTTGAAGGAGTTTGGGTCAAACGTTCCAACTGAGAGAGACTGAACAAATGCCAAAATTTTGGCTCGTTTCTTGAAAACTTTTTATTAGGTAACTTGTAAATTTTCTGGCTCATAATATTCTACCTCTAGTGTTTATTTTCCTAAGATTATTCGAATTATGAAAATAAATTGAGCTTTGTGAAAATAGTAGAGATACAAAGGTGTCTGAAATGGGTATGAAAATGAGGCATAAATTCAACAAATATTGGGGTTCTCTTCAGTCAACAAATATTATGCTTTTTGTAGCGGTAGTGTTGGATCCTAGATATAAGCTCAAATATCTCAAGGTCAAGTACACTTAGCATTATGGAGAGGAGTTCGCTAAAAAATTTGTGAAAAAGGTTATAGATGCTTTAAATGATATGATAGATGATTATAAAGATTTAAATGAAGATGAATCAAAAAAAAGATGATTTCTCTTCTACTATGTTGAAGAAAAATGATGATTTCTTTGATTGTAGTGATACTTATGTTGATGATTTTTTTTTGTTGAATTGGAGAAAGAACAAGAAGTTGCAGCTTTGGAAGAGTTGGATAGGTACTTGGAGGACAAACTTGAAAAAAATAAAATTTATTTTGATCTTCTAAACTGGTGGAAGGTAATTGAGGTTAGGTATCCTTTTTTATAAAATATAGCAAAGGATGTATTGTCTATCCAAGCATCTATTGTGGCCTACGAATCTATATTTAGCACTAGGAGGATAACTTTAGATAAATTTAGGAGTTCTTTAACACCTATTACAGCTGAAGTTCTCATATGTCTACAAGATTGGTTAAGAGCTCAAACAAACCTATTGAAATTGAAGAATTAGTTCAAGACCTTGTTGATAATGAATAAGGTTAGTATACAAATCTTATAAATTTAAATTTCACTTTTACTTATTTTATTCAATTAATTTAATAAAAATATGGTTCAATTACAATTTTCAGAGGGGTCACATGATCCAAATATTCTTCCAACTATAGTTGGCCAACTAAATTTGGAATGGGTGTATTATATTTTATAAGGTAATATTTTGTTTTTTTATTACTCTTTCGTCATAGAAATTTATGTCTACATGATTAATACGTTTTCATCTCTGGTTGTCCTTCTATAGTGGAGGAAGAAAAGGGAGGAGTTGTAGAAGAGATAACTAATTGGATTTGGATTTGCGTTGCTGTTCCAGGACGGACCTTTGAAATGATTTTTATCATTGTTGTTATTAGTTGTATTTTATTTGTTATATTAAGCTTCCTAATTTTAGCAATTACTTAAGTAGTAATTGATGCTACCAATGATTGTGGTCATCTTTAGCTATCCCTTAATATTTTAAGTAATTGTTTAAAAAATGTAGTATTGCTATTATGGTTTACGTTCACTCGGCTTAACAAAGCCAACCTATGAAAAAACAAAGAACCAAATTAAGCACACAACTCGGTCCCGTTTTATTTAACATTTCTATCCTTTTCTGCCCATCTAAGCTTTTGAAATGGTAATGGAACTCATTTGTAGTTTTCATCCTATTTGACAAAACAAAATTGGCCCAATTTGAGTTTGAAAGATACGTAACTAAGGAATGATAAATAGTACAACAGAAGGTTTCGTCATGAACTAACTTGGCCGGTTTGAAGAGAATAAATTGAAAAAAATGTCCTAACTCTGTTCCATCACGGATCCATTTTCTCCAACCCAAAATTCGTGATCTCCGTCCCATCCCATCCCATCTCGATATTTTCAACCTATGGAACGGGTCTGGATCTTGAAAAAAAAATTTATGAACTGTGGAAAGGGACTGGAGATTTGTAATCCCCATCCTGTCCCGTCCCATGAGCACCCCTAGCATTTAGTAGTTTATAGGTTTTATTTTAAAAATAAAATAAAAAAAAATTAATTTTTATTATTTTTTGATATTTTCAAAGGCTTTAACCTTTGAAAATATAATACTTTTTAAATTTTTTTCAAATGTGAATATAATATTTAGTTATACTAATCATTATATTTATATATTATATAAATTCAATATAAAAAATTTTATTGATAAATATTATAATAATAATCAAAAAATAATTTAAAAATCAATTAATAATAAGATATATATTAATTAAAATATAATTACAAAACTTAAAATGATTCTGAAGCAAAGAAAAATATATTACTATATAATAATTTTTTGTTTTTGAATTTTTTTTCTTTTAATAAGTTTATCTATATTTTTTTGACGAAAAATAATTTATATAAATTATATTTGTCTAACTCATGATTTATTTTGTAATTAATATTTATACATAAATAAATAATTAAAATGAATAATTAAAATTATAATAAAAAAAAGAGATTTATTATTTATTATTTAAGGATACAGGTATTATAAAATATCATATCTATCAATAAAATTATTTATAATTAGTTTATATTATATATAATTATAATGATTATTATTTCTAAATATTTAATTCACATATTAAAAAAATTTTGAGATTATTATATTTTCAAATGTTATAACCTTTGAAAATGTGAAAAAATAACAAAAATAATTTTTTTGTTATTCCATTTTTAAATTAATTATTTAAACCACTAAATGCCTATATACTTAAATCAATAACTCCTAAATCACGAAAACCCTAAATAGATAATCATTTTAAACCTGCATACCCTAAATAATAAATAATAAATCTCAATATTATTTTTTTGATTATAATTTAAAATATTCATCTTAATTATTTATTCGTTTATTTTTATATAATTATTAATTACAGAATAAATTGAGTTAGTCAAATATATTTTATATAATTATTTTTCATCAAAAAATATACATAAACTTTTTTTAAAAAAAAAATTCAAAACAAAAAATTTTATATAGTAATAAATATTGCTTTATTTCTGAATCATTTTAGGATTTGTAATTATATTTAAATTGATATCTATCTTATTAATAATAGATTATTAATTTATTCTTTGATCATTATTAGAATATTTACCAATAAAATTATTTATATTGAATTTATATGATATATAAATATAATGATTATTATAACTAAATATAGGATTCACTTTTGAAAAAAATTCAAAAATTATTATATTTTCAAAGGTTATAACCTTTGAAAATATCAAAAAATAAAAAAAATTAATTTTTTGATATTTTTTTTAAACAACACCTATAAACCACGAAATGCATACACAGTTAAATCAGTAAACTTCTAAACCCCATAATGCCAATATACATAAACTATTAAACTTCTATATACTACTTAATAATTAATAAATTTAATTTTTAATTCTATTTATTATAATTTTAAATATTCATTTTTATTTATTAGTATATTTATATAGAAATATTTATTACAAAATAAATTATGATTGCAACAAATATAATTTAAAAAATATATATTCTTATAAAAGAATTAAAAATTTAAAAATTAAAAATTATTATCCAGTAATATATTTTTGTTTAATTTTGAATCAATTTGGGGTTTGTAAATATTTTTTAATTAATATCTATCTTTTTATTAATAGTTTATTAATTTACTTTTTGATCATTATTATATTATCTATTAATAAAATTGTTTATATTGAATTTATATGATATATAATTATTAAAATTATTATAACTAAATATTATATTCATATTTCAAAAAATTATAAATATTATTATATTTTCAAAGGTTATAACCTATGAAAAAGATAACACATTATAAAAACTTTTTTTGTTATTTTTTTTTCTAAATAAAACCTATCACCCACTAAAAGCCTAAAAATATAAATTACTAAACTCCTAAACGACAAAACCTCTAAATACTTATTCCATTAAACTAATATAGATTAATAATAAATCAAAAATCTCATTTTAATTTTTATTCAGTATAATTTTAAATAATTATTTTAATTATTTATCAGTTTATTTTTTGAAAAATTAATTACAAAATAAATTATTAGTTAGACAAATATAATTTATATAAATTAATTTTCATCAAGAAAATATTGATAAACTTTTTAAAAGAAAAAAAAATTTCAAAAGAACAAATTATTATATAGTAATATATTTTGATTTCTTCTAAATCATTTTAGGTTTTTTTATTATATTTTAATTGATTTCTATCTTATTAATAAAAGATTATTAATTTATTTTTTGATCATTTTTAGAATATTTATCAATAATATTATTTATATTTAATTTATATGATATATAAATATAATGATTATTATAACTAAATATTGAATTCTCATTAGAAAAAAATTTTAAGAATTATTATATTTTCAAATGTTATAACCTTTGAAAATATCAAAAAAAAAATAAAAATAAATATTTTGTATTTTAATTTATAAATAAAACCTATAAACCACTAAATGCATACACAGTAAAATTAGTAAACTTCTAAGGCCCGTAATGCCAATATACATAAACCATTAAACTGCTATATACTACTTTATAATTAAGAAATCTAATTTTTATTAAACTGCTATATACATAAACCGTAATATAAACAATTTATTATTATTTTAAATATTCATTTTAATTATTTATAAGTTTAATATATAGAAATATTTATTACAAAATAAATTATGAGTGCTAAAATATAATTTAAATAATTTATTTTTAATCAAAAAAATATATACGCTTATAAAAGAAGTAAAATATTAAAAATTAAAAAATATTATCCATTAATATTTTTTACTTTAATTTTGAATCAATTTGGGTTTTGTAAATATTTTTTAATTAATATCTATATTATAATTAATAGATTATTAATTTAATTTTTGATCATTATTATAATATCTATCAATAAAATTGTTTATATTGAATTTATATGATATATAATTATTAAAATTATTATAACTAAATATTGTTTTCACATTTCAAAAAATTGTAAATATTATTATATTTTCAAAGGTTATAACCTATGAAATTGACAAGAATTATAGAAACTTTTTTTGTTATTTTATTTTCTAAATAAAACCTATAAACCACTAAATGTCTAAAAACATAAATTGCTAAGCTCCTAAACGACAAAACCTCTAAATTCTTATTCCATTAAACGACAAAAATCATAATATTTGATGACTGAAGAGAACCCCAATATTTGTTGAATTTATGCCTCATTTTCATACCCATTTCAGACACCTTTGTATCTCTACTATTTTCTCAAAGTTCAATTTTTTCAAAATTTGAATAATCCGAGGAAAATAAACACTAGAGGTAGAATATTATGAGCCAGAAACCTTACAAGTTATCTCATAAAAAGTTTTCAAGAAACGGGCCAAAATTTTGGCGTTTGTTCAGTCTCTCTCAGTTGGAACGTTTGAACCAAACTCCTTCAAAAATCTTTTGTCTTTGTCCTCCAACTTATCCAATTCTTTTTGATATTTTATATCAGTTTGTTGCATCAAATAAGTTGAATTCCATCTTGTAGGACAATCTAATTGCAATGAAGATCCATATGTCAAGTTTATTTCTTCAACACAACTTAAACATATCTAATCTTTTAGGAATGCTCACATATTTCACCACACCTCTAATTTTTTGAATAGCACCCACAACTACTGCAATGCCATCTCTGACCATTAAATGTAGGATATTAGCACAACATCTCAAATGAAAATGCTCGCCTCTCAAAGGTACAACACTTTTCTTCAGAAGCCTTTTTTTCAATTGTTCAACTGCAACATTATTATTTGATGCATTGTCAACAGTAATGCACATCAACTTTTAAAAACCCCATTCATTCATGCAAAACTCAATAGCATTTCTAATATTAACTCCAGAATGACTTTTAATTTGACAAAAGTTCAAAAGCATTTTATGCATATTCTATTGAGAATCAATGAAATGAATACTCAAACATATATAAGACAAATTTTGAATGCTAGTCCAAGTGTCTGTAGTCAATGAAACTCTACAACAATGAGATGATATGCTATCAAATATATTCATCTTTTCCTTCACAAACAAAATAAAAAAATCCCTCAATATATAGTGCCTAGATGGAATTTTAAATTGAGGCACACTAACTTCAAAAAACAACTTAAACTCATCCCTCTCAACAAAACAAAAAGGCAATTCATCATTTATGATCATTTTACCAAAGCCTACCTAACAAGTTATTGATCAAATTGCCAACAAGTTAATTTGTTATTCTCTGAACTAGTACCTTTAGTGAAACTCAACAAAGATTGTGACTTGACTTTACCTCTGTGAGCTTCTATTAATTCTTTTTTGGGTTAAAATTTTTTACAAGTCTCTCTAAACTATTTTTATAAACTCGAAGTACCTTGATCACTTTTTGCAAAATATTCCTTCCTACACCATATACAAGCTGCCCTACCAGTTTCATTTCCCTCTGAATCAACTAATATCTCATAAGTTTCCCAAACAGCAGACTTATACTTTTTATGAGCTTGAGGTTCTGATGAACCTTGACTTTCTTTTAGAATTGGAATTGAAGAACTTGCCGTAATAATAGGAGAGTTCGTGAAAGGATGATGATTGGATTTACAAGTACTTTGATCATTTGAGATGTTATCATCTTCAATTTATTGTATTTTTCGTTTACCACTGGATTGTGCCATCTGCATTGCCATTAATTAATATGATATGTTAAGCATAAATACATATAATTATTTCTAACAAGAAAGCTCTACAAAACTGACTGTAAAACATTCAACCCACTCATTCGGCCCAACCATAACACCACAACCAATACTCAACAAAACTGAATGAGATACATAATAATAATAATTAATCACTCAATTTTTATCAGAAAAACAAACCAAAAGGCAGGTGGCATCTGAGACACGGTGGAGGCAACCAGAAGTGCGATGGACAAGGGCTGGACCGAACTGAACATGGCTGGAATGGTATAAGGTGGCCTCGAACTCGTAGGAATAGCAATAGGTGCATAGGAATTGGATGGGCAGTAGTGAAATTCGTGGCATCTTCATGTCATATATATATATATATATTCCTGGTTCTAGTATCGGTTTGTTAGGATGGGATGGTTCTCGAGATGGATATTGCTTAAGATCCGGAACCGTCCCAAAAGAAAAAATATGTGACAGAACGGGACGGGAAAAGTCAAAGTCAGCGGATTTTTCTTAGTTCCGATTCTTTCGGGACATGACTTTGGGTCGGATCATAAATCTCCGAGTCCCGTGAGGAGCCCTACTAAATGCATATAAAGTTAAATCAGTAAACTTTTAAACCTCGTAATGCCAAAATACATAAACCATTAAACAGCTAAATACTACTTAATAATTAATAAATCTATTTTTTATTGCTATTTATTATATTTTTAAATATTCATTTTAATTATTTATTAGTGTATTTATTTAGAAATATTTATTACAAAATAAATTATGAGAGTGACAAATATAATTTAAATAATATATTATTTATCTAATAAAAATATACGCTTATAAAAGAAGTATAAATTTAAAAATTTAAAATTATTATCAAGTAATATAAGTTACTTTAATTTTGAATCAATTAGGGTTTTGTAAATATTTTTTAATTAATATCTATCTTAATATTAATAGTTTATAAATTTAATTTTTGATCATTATTATAGTATCGATCAATAAAATTATTTATGTTAAATTTATATTATATATAATTATTAATATTATTATAACAATATACAATATTAAAATTTCAAAAAATTTTAAATATTATTATATTTTCAAATGTTATAACCTATGAAAATGTAAAAAATTATAAATTTTTTTTGTTATTTTATTTTTTTAAATAAAACATATAAACCAATAATAGCCTGAAAACATAAATCGTTAAAATCCTAACGACAAAACCTCTAAATACTTAAATCATTAAACTGGTAGACATTAATAATAAATCATAAATCTCATTTTAATTTTTATTCAGTATAATTATAAATTTTTATTTTAATTATTTATAAATTTATTTTATAGAAATATAAATAACAAAATAAATTAATTTTGAGACAAATCTAATTTAAATTAAACTGGTATCCCTGAATAATAAATAATAAATCTCATTTTTTAATTATAATTTTAAATATTCATTTTAATTATTTATTTGTTTATTTGTATATAAATATTAATTACAAAATAAATTGAGTTAGACAAATATAATTTATATAAATTATTTTTCATCAAAAAATTATTGATAAACTTTTTAAAAGAAAAAAAAATCAAAACAAAAAATTATTATTTAGTAAAATATTTTGCTTTTTCTTAATCATTTTAGTTTTTTTATTATATTTTAATTGATATCTATCTTATTAATAATAGATTATTAATTTATTTTTTGATCATTATTAGAATATATATCAATAAAATAGTTTATACTGAATTTATATGATATATAAATATAATGATTATTATAACTAAATATTGTATTCACATTTAAAAAAAATTTAAAAATTATTATAATTTCAAATGTTATAACCTTTGAAAATATCAAAAAATAATAAAAATAACTTTTTTATTATTTTATTTTTTTAATAAAACCTATAAACCACTAAATGCATACACAGTTAAATCAGTAAACTCCTAAACCCCATAATGCAAAAATACATAAACCATTAAACCGCTATATACTACTTGATAATTAATAAATCTAATTTTTATTTCTATTTATTATAATTTTCAATATTCATTTTAATTATTTATTATTTATTTTTATAGAAATATTTATTACAAATTAAATTATGAGAGCGACATATATAATTTAATAATTTATTTTTAATCAAAAAAAATATATGCTTATAAAAGAAGAAAAAATTAAAAAATTAAAAATTATTATCCAGTAATATATTTTACTTTAATTTTGAATCAATTTGGGTTTTGTAAATATTTTTTAATTAATATCAACCTTTTTATTAATAGTTTATTAATTTAATTTTTGATCATTATTATATTATCTATCAATAAAATTGTTTGTATTGAATTTATATGATATATAATTATTAATATTATTAAAACTAAATATTATATTCACATTTCAAAAAATTTTATATATTATTATATTTTCAAAGGTTATACACTATGAAAATGAGAAAAGATTACAAATTTTTTTTGTTAATTTATTGTTTAAATAAAACCTATAAACCAATAAATGCCTAAAATAATGAATTGCTAATCTCATAAATGACAAAATCTCTAAATACTTAAACTATTAAACATGTGTACATTAATAAAAAATCATAAATCTCAATTTAATTTTTATTAAGTATAATTTTAAATTTTTATTTTAATTATTTATCAGTTTATTTTTATTGAAATATTAATTACAAAATAAATTATTACTGAGACAGTTCTAATTTAAATAATTTTTTTCATCAAAAAAATATATATACTTATAAAAAGAGGCAAAATTTTAAAAACAAAAATTTATTATTTAGTAATATATTTTATTTTTATTTTGAATCATTTTAGATTTTGCAATTATATTTTAATTTGTATCATTCTTATTAATAATTGTTTATTAATTTTTTATTGATCATTATTATAATATCTATTAATAAAAGTATATATATTAAGTTTACATTATATATAATTATAAATTATTATTATTGAATATTATATTCACATTTAAAAAAAATTAAAAATTATTATAATTTCAAAGTTTATAACCTTCAAAAATTAAATTTTTTATTTTTTCATTCTTTAAATAAAAGCTATAAACTCACTAAAGGCCAAAATACTTAAATCACTAAACCCCAAAACACCTAAATACTTAAACCATTAAACTAGTATATCCTGAATAATAAATAATAAATCTTTATTTTATTTGTATTCATTATAATTTTAAATATACATTTTAATTATTTATTGGTTTATTTTTATAGAATTATAAATTAAAAATAAATAATGAGGAAGACTAATATAATTTAAATAATTTACTTTTAATAACAACAAATATAAACTTATAAAAATAAGCAAAAAATCAAAGAAAGTATTATTTTGTAATATATTTTACTTTGATTTTGAATAAATTTACGTTTTGCAAATATATTTAAAATAATATCTATCTTATTAATAATAGTTTATTAATTTATTTTTTGATCATTAATATAATATATTCCATTATAATTTTTTATATTGAATTTACATGATATATAATTATTAAGATTATCATAACTAAATATAGTATTCACATATCTAAAAAATTTAAAAATTATTATATTTTCAAAGTTTATAACCTTCAAAAATGAGAAAAAATAACAAAAATAAATTTTTTGTTATATCATTGTTTAAATAAAACTTATAAACCATTAAATGCCGAAAAATATAAATATCTAAACTTTTAAACCCGAAGCCCCTAAATACTTAAACATTTAAACTCGTAAACATTAAATATAATTTAAATAATTTATAGAAATATTAATTACAAAATAAATTATGAGTGATACAAATATAATTTAAATAATATATCTTTCATCAAAAAAAATATAAGTTTATAAAATGATGCAAAAACTAAAAAAAAATTATTATTTAGTAATAAATTTTACTTTGATTTTGAATCATTTTAGGTTTTTTAATTATATTTTAATTTATATCTATCATATTACAAATAGTTATTAATTTATTCTTTGATAATTTATTTAATATCTATCAATAAAATTGTTTATATTTAGTTTATATTATATATAGTTATAATATTTATTATTACTAAATATTGTATTCACTTTTATAAAAAATTTTAAAATTATTATATTTTCAAATGTAATAACCTTTGAAGATTTGAAAAAATATCAAAAATAAATTTTTTATTATTTCACTGTTTGAATAAAACATATAAACCATTAAATGTCTAAATACTTAAATCAATAACTTCTTAATCTCGAAAACCCTAAATAGAAAATTTTTTTAAACATGTAATTCCTAAATAATAAATAAATAATCTCATTTTTATTCTTTTCATTATAATTTTAAATATTCATTTTAATTATTTGTTTATTTTTATATAAATATTAATTACAAAATAAATTATAAGTATGGCAAATATAATTTATATAAATTATTTTTCAACAAAAAAATATAGATAAACTTAATAAAAGAAGAAAAAATTAAAAACAAAAAAATATTATATAGTAAAATATTTTGCTTTGTTTCTGAATCATTTTACGTTTTGTAATTATATTTTAATTGATATCTAACTTATTAATAATAGATTATTAATTTATTTTTTGATCTTTATTAGATTATTATCAATAAAATTATTTATATTGAATTTTTATGATATATAAATATAATAATTATTATAGCTAAATTTTGTATTCACTTTTGAAAAAAATTTAAAAATTATTATATTTTCAAAGGTTATAACCTTTGAAAATATCAAAAAATAAAAAAAATAAATATTATATTTGTTATTTTATTGTTTAAATAAATCTTATAAATCACTAAATGCATAAACACTTAAATCACTAAACTACAAAATCCAGATACCCCTATATAGATAATCCTTTAAACCGGTATACCCAAAATAATAATTAATAAATCACATTTTTATTTGTTTTCATTATAATTTAAAAAATGCATTTTGATATTTAAGTTTTTAATTTATATATATATATAGTAATTATAAAATAAATTATAAGATAAAAATATAATTTATAAAAATAATTTTTCATCAAAAAATAGATAAGCTTATAAAAAGAATAAAAATTTAAAACAAATAATTATTATTAAGTAATATATTTTGCTTTGCTTTTGAATCATTTTAGGTTTTGATATTATATTTTAAGTAATATCAATTTTATTCATAATAGATTTTTAATTTATTTTTTGAAAATTATTAGAATATATTTTGATAACATTATTTATATTGAATTTATATGATATATAATTATGATGATTATTATAAATAAATATTGTATTCACTTTTGAAAAAAATTTAAAAATTATTATATTTTCAAAGGTTATAATCTTAAAAAATGAGAAAGAATACAAATTATAAATTTTTTGTTATTTTATTTTTAAATAAAACCTATAGACCAATAAATGTTTACTTACTTAAATCAGTAGCTCATATAACTCGAAACCCCTAAATACATAAACCTTATAAGTATACTACTTAATAAATAATAAATCTCATTTTTATTTCTATTTATTATAATTTTAAATATTCTTTTTAATTATTTATATTTTAATTTTTTAGAAAAATTAATGACAAAATAAATTTCGAGTGAGACAGATATTATTTATACAATTTATTTTTTCATAAAAATATATAAGTTATAAAAAGATGGAAAAAAATTAAAAATAAATTATTATTATTTAGTAATATATTTTTATTTGATTTTGAATCATTTTGTGTTACGTAAATATATTTTAATTAATATTTATATTATTAATAATAGTTTATTAATTTAATTTTTTTTCATTATTATAATATCTATCATTAAAATTTTTTATATTGAATTTATATGATATATAATTAATAAGATTAATATAATTATACATGGTATTCACATTTCAAAAGATTTTAAAAATTATTTTATTTTCAAAGGTTATAACCTTTGAAAATATAAAAAAAAATTTTAATTTTTATTATATAAATAAAACCTATATACCACTAAATTCCTAAAAACATAAATTGCTAAACTCCTAAATGACAAAACCCCTAAATAATTGATCCATTAAACCGGTATACCATATATAATTGTTGGGCAATTGTGCTTCCACGGTAGTGAGATTGAGATATAAAAACACAAAAACAACAGAAAATAAGCAATATATATATCCCAATTCAGCAACCATCCATGATAGAATCATAAAATTAGAAATAAACACCGAAAATAATGTGGTTCGCTAGTCGCTCAGTACGACTAGCTAAATCCACCAAAAAATGCTTTTGCTTTATAAATTAAAGCAACAGAAATGTCTTATAGTATGCAGCACATAGAATAGTCGCGATAATCAATTTAGGCTTTTAGTGGTTTAAAGGTTTTATTTAAAAAAATAAAATAACAAAAAAAATATCTATAATTTTTTATCATTTTAATAGGTTATAATATATTTTGTTATAATAATATAAATACTTATATATCATATAAATTTAATATAAATATTTTTATTGATAGTTATTATAATAATGATTAAAAATTAAATTTATAAAATATTAATATTAAGATCTATATTAATTATAAAATATTTACAAAACCCAAATTGATTCAAAATAAAAGTAACTTATATAACTTGATAATAATTTTTAATTTTTAAATTTATACTTCTTTTATAAGCGTATATTTTTATTAGATAAATAATATATTATTTAAATTATATTTGTCCCACTCATAATTTATTTTGTAATAAATATTTCTAAATAAATCCACTAATAAATAATTAAAATGAATATTTAAAAATATAATAAATATCAATAAAAAATAGATTTATTAATTATTAAGTAGAATTTAGCGGTTTAATGGTTTATGTATTTAGGCATTACAGGATTTAGGAGTTTGCTGATTTAACTTTATATGCATTTAGTAGGGCAGCTCATGGGAGTCAGAGATTCGCGACCCAACCCGAAGTCTTGTCCCGAAAGAATCGGGACTGAGAAAAATCAGTTGACTTTGACTTTTCCCATCCCGTTATATCACGTATTTTTTTTTTGGGAGGGTTCCGGATCTTACACAATATCCATCTCGAGAACAGTACCATCCTAAAAATCCAATACTAAAACCATGAATATATATATATATATATATATATATAACATTAATATGCCACCAATTCCACTACTGCCCATCCAATTCCAACGCACCTATTGTTGTTTCGGGGAGTTCGAGGCCACCTCACACCATTCCACCCATGTTCAGTTAGGTCCAACCCTTATCCATCGCACTTCTCATTATCTCCACCGTGTCCCAGATGCCACCAGCTTTTTGGTTTGTTTTTCAGATGAGAATTTAATGATTAATTATTATTATTATTATTATGTGTCTCAGTCAGTTTTGTTGAGTATTGGTTGTGGTGTTGTGGTTGGGACGAATGAGTGGGCCGAATGTGTTATAGTAAGTTTTGTAGAGCTTGCGTGTTTGAAATATCTATATGTATTTATGCTTAACATATCATATTAATTAATGGCAATGAAGATGGCATAATCCAACGGTAAACGAAAAATACAATAAATTGAAGA
Organism: Sapria himalayana; assembly: GCA_029783825.1. Taxonomy (NCBI): domain Eukaryota; kingdom Viridiplantae; phylum Streptophyta; class Magnoliopsida; order Malpighiales; family Rafflesiaceae; genus Sapria; species Sapria himalayana. The sequence continues at coordinate 62,610 of JAREIK010002620.1, read as the reverse complement.
TGATGACATTTCAAATGATCAAAGTACTGGTAAATCCAATCATCATCCTTTCACGAACCCTCCTATTGTTATGGCAAGTTCTTCAATTCCAATTGTAAAAGAAAGTCAAGGTACAACTTAACCTCAAGCTCATAAAAAGTATAAGTCTGCTGTTTGGGAAACTTATGAGATATTAGTTGATTCAGAGCAAAATTAAACTTGTAGGGCAGCTTGTATATGGTGTAGGAAAGAATATTTTGCAAAAAGTGATCAAGGTACGTTGGGTTTATGGAAATACTTGAGAGAGACTTGTATAAAATTTCCACACAAAAAAGAATTAATAGAAGCTCACAAAGGTAAAGACTAGTCAAATCTTTGATGAGTTTCACTTAAGGTACTAGTTCAGAGGATAACAAATTAACTTGTTTGCAATTTGATCAACAACTAGTTAGGTAGGCTTTGGTGAAAATGATCATAAAAGATGAATTGCCTTTTTGTTTTGTTGAGAGGGATGAGTTTAAGTTGTTTTTTGAAGTTAGTGTGCCTCAATTTAAAATTCCATCTAGGCACTATATATTGAGGGATTGTTTATTTTGTTTGTGAAGGAAAAGATGAAATTATTTGATATCATATCATCTCATTGTTGTAGAGTTTCATTGACTACAGATACTAGGACTAGCATTCAAAATTTGTCTTATATATGTTTGAGTATTCATTTCATTGATTCTCAATAGAATATGCATAAAATGCTTTTGAACATTTGTCAAATTAAAAGTCATTCTGGAGTTAATATTAGAAATGCTATTGAGTTTTGCATGAATGAATGGGGTTTGAGAAAGTTGTTGTGCATTATTGTTGATAATGCATCGAATAATGATGTTGCAGTTGAACAATTGAAAAAAATGCTTGTGAAGAAAAGTGTTGTACCTTTGAGAGGCAAGCATTTTCATATGAGATGTTGTGCTTATATCCTAAACTTAATTGTCAGAGATGGCATTGCAGTAGTTGAGGGTGCTATTCAAAAAATTAGAGGTGTGGTGAAATATGTGAGGAGCAAACCTAAAAGATTAGATATGTTTAAGTTATGTGTTCAAGAAGCAAACTTGACATATGGATCTTCATTGCAATAAGATTGTCCTACAAGATGGAATTCAACTTATTTGATGCTACAAACTGATATAAAATATCAAAAAGAATTTGATAAGTTGGAGGACAAATCCAAAAGGTTTTTGAAGGAGTTTGGTTCAAACGTTCCAACTGAGAGAGACTGAACAAATGACAAAATTTTGGCTCATTTCTTGAAAACTTTTTATGAGGTAACTTGTAAATTTTTTGGCTCATAATATTCTACCTCTTGTGGTTATTTTTCTAAGATTATTCGAATTTTGAAAAAAATTGATCTTTGTGAAAATAGTTGAGAAACAATGGTGTCTGAAATGGGTATGGAAATGATGCATAAATTCAACAAATATTGGGGTTCTCTTCGTTCAACAAATATTATGCTTTTTGTAGCAGTAGTGTTGTATCCTATATATAAGCTCAAATATCTCAAGGTTAAGTACACTTAGCATTATGGAGAGTAATTGGCTAAAAATTTAGTGAAAAATGTTATAAATACTTTAAATGAGATGATGGATGATTATAAAGATTTAAATGAAGATGAATAAAAAGAAGATGATTTCTCTTCTACTGTGTTGAAGAAAAATGATGATTTCTTTGATTGTAATGATACTTATGTTGATGATTTTTTTTTGTTGAATTGGAGAAAGAACAAGAATTTGTAGCTTTGGAAGAGTTAGATAGGTTCTTGGAGAACAAACTTGAAAAAAATAGAAATGATTTTGATCTTCTAAACTGGTGGAAGGTAAATGAGGTTTGGTATCCTTCTTTGGCAAATGTAGCAAGGGACGTATTTGCTATCCAAGCATCTACTGTGGCCTACGAATCTACATTTAGCACTAGGGGGAGAACTTTAGATAAATTTAGGAGTTATTTAACACCTATTACAGATGATGTTCTCATATGTCTACAAGATTCGTTGAGAAGCTCAAACAAACCTTTTGAAATTGAAGAATTATTTCAAGACCTTGATGATAATGAATCAGGATAGTATACTAATCTTGTAAATTTTAATTTCACTTTTACTTATTTTATTCATTCAATTTAATAAAAATATGGTTCAATTACAATTTTTAGAGGGGTCACAAGATCCAAATATTTTTGCAATTATAGTTGGCCAACTAAATTTGGAATGGGTGTATTAAATTTTATAAGGTAATATTTTATTTTTTATTACTCTTTTATCTTAGAAATTTATGTCTACATGATTAACACGTTTTCATCTTTGGTTGTCCTTCTACTGTAGAGGAAGAAAAGGGAGGAATTGTAGAAGAGATAATTAATTGGGTTTGTATTTTCATTGCTGTTCTGGGATGGACCTTTGAAATGATTATTATCATGGTTGTTATTAGTTGTATTTTTTTTGTTATATTAAGCTGCCTAATTTTAGCAATTACTTAAGTAGTAATTGATGCTACCAAAGTTTGTGGTAATCTTTAGCTATTCCTTAATATTTTAAGTAATTGTTTAAAAAATGTAGTATTGTATTTATGGTTTACTTTCACTCGGCTGAACAAAGCCAACTTGTGAAAAAACAAAGAACCAAATTAAGGACACAACTCGGTCCCGTTCTATTTAACATTTATATTTTTTTCTGCACATCAGAGCTTTTGACAAGATAATGGAACTCATTTGCGGTATTCAGCCTATTTGACAAAACAAAATTGGCCCAATTTGAGTTTGAAATATACATAACTAAGGAATGATAAATGGTTCAACAAAAGGTTTCGACATGAACTAACTAGGCTGGTTTAAAGAAAATAAATTAAAAAAAATATCCGAACTCTGTTCCGTCCCGGAACTGTTTACACCTACCCAAAATCCCCGATCTACGTCCCATCTCATCTCGATATTTTCGACCTATGGGATGGGTCTAGATCTTAAAAAAAATATCTGAACTGTGGGAAAGGACTGGAGATTTGTAATCCCCATCCTGTCTTATCCCATGAGCACCCCTAGCATTTAGTGGTTTATAGTTTTTATTTAAAAAATAAAATATCAAAAAATTTATTTTTATTATTTTTTGATATTTTCAAAGGTCATCATAACCTTTGAAAATATAATAATTTTTAATTTTTTTTCAAATGTGAATTCAATATTTAGTTATACTAATCATTATATTTATATATTATATAAATTCAATATAAACAATTTTATTGTTAAATATTCTAATAATAATCAAAAAATAAATTAAAAATCCATTAATAATAAGATAGATATTAATTAAAATATAATTACAAAACATAAAATGATTCAGAAGCAAAGAAAAATATATTACTATATAATAATTTTTTGTTATTGAATTTTTTCGTCTTTTAATAATTTTATCTATATTTTTTAATGAAAAATAATTTATATAAATTATATTTGTCTAATTCATAATTTATTTTGTAATTAATATTTATATATAAATAAATAGATAATTAAAATGAATATTTAAAATTATAATGAAAAAAAATGAGATTTATTATTTATTATTTATTATTTAGGGATACCAATTTAATTTAAATTAGATCCATCTCAATAATAATTTATTTTGTAATTAATATTTCTATAAAAATAAACTTATAAATAATTAAAATAAAAATTTAAAATTATACTGAATAAAAATTAAAATGAGATTTAAGATTTATCATTAATGTATACCAATTTAATAGTTTAAGTATTTAAAGGTTTTGTCGTTAGAGTTTAGTGATTTATGTTTTTAGGCTTTTCTTGATTTATAGGTTTATTATAAAAAAATAAAATAACAAAAAAAAATTTATATAATTTGTTATCATTTTCATAGGTTATAACCTTTGAAAATATAATAATATTTACAATTTTTTGAAATGTGAAAATCAATATTTAGTTTTAATAATATTAAAAATTATATATCATATAAATTCAATATAAATAATTATATTTATAGATAATATACTAATGATCAAAAATTAAATTAATAAACTATTAATAAAAATATAGATAGTAATTAAAAAATATTTACAAAACCCAAATTGATCCAAAATAAAAGTAAAATATATTTATGGATAATAATTTTAAATTTTTAAATTTCTACTTATTTTATAAGCGTATATTTTTTTTATTAAAAATAAATTTATTAAATTATATTTGTGCACTCATACTTTATTTTGTAATAAAAATTTCTATAAAAATAAACTAATAAATAATTAAAATGAATATTTAAAATTATAATAAATAGAAATAAAAATTAGATTTATTAATTATTAAGTAGTATACAGCAGTTTAATGGTTTATGTATTCAAGCATTACGGGGTTTAGGAGTTTATTTATTTAACTGTGTATGCATTTTGTGGTTTATAGGTTTTATTTAAGAAAAAAAACAAAAATAATTTATTTTTATTATTTTATGATATTTTCAAATGTTATAACATTTAAAAATATAATAATTTTTAAATTTTTTTCAAAAGTGAATAAATATTTATTTATAATAATCATAATAATTATATATCATATAAATTCAATATAAATAATTTTATTGATAGATATTCTAATAATTATCAAAAAATAAATTAAAAATCTGTTATGAATAAGTTTGATATTACTTAAGATATAATATCAAAACCTAAAATGATTCAAAAGCAAAGCAAAATATATTATTTAATATTAATTATTTGTTTTTAAATTTTAATTCTTTTTATAAGCTTATTTATTTTTTGATGAAAAATAATTTTTATAAATTATATTTTTAACTCATAATTTATTTTATAATTAATATATATATATATATATATATATATATATATATATATATATATAAACAATCAAAATGAATATTTTAAATTATAATGAAAACAAATAAAAATAAGATTTATTAATTATTATTTAGGGTCAACCTATTTAAATGATTATTTATATAGAAGTATCGGGATTTTGTAGTTTAGTAATTTAAGTGTTTAGGCATTTAGTGATTTATAGGTTTTATTTAAACAATGAAATAATAAAAAAAATATTTTTTTTTGTTTTTTCACATGTTCAAAAGTTATACACTTTGAAAATATAATAATTTTAAAATTTTTTTCAAAAGTGAATATAATATTTAGTTATAATAATTATTAAATCTATATATCATATAAATTAAATATAAATATTTTTATTGATAAATATTCTAATAATGATCAAAAATTAAATTAATAATCTATTATTAATATGTTAGATATCAATTAAAATATAATTACAAAACCTAAAATGATTCAGAAACAATGTAAAATATAATACTATATAATAATATTTTGTTTTTTAATTTTTTTCTTCTTTTGATAAGTTTATCTAAATTTTTTTTGAAAAATATTTTATATAAATTATATTTGTCTTAATTATAATTTATTTTGTAATTAATATTTATATAAAAATAAAAAAATAAATAATTAAAATGAATATTTAAAATTATAATGAAAAAAATAAAAATTAGATTTATTATTTATTATTTAGAATATACCTATTTAAAAAATTTATCTATTTTAGGTTTTTGATATTTAGAAGTTATTGATTTATGTATTTAGGCATTTAATGGTTTATTGCTTTTATTTAAACAATGAAATAACAAAAAAATTATTTTTATATTTTTTCAAATTTTCAAATGTCATAACATTTGAAAATATAATACTTTTAAAATTTTTTAAAAATGTGAATACAATATTTAATAATAATAATAATTATAACTATATATAATATAGACTAAATATAAACAATTTTATTGATAATATTATATCATTTTTCAAAAAATAAATTAATAAATTATTATTAACTAGATAGATATAAATTAAAATATAATTAAAAAACCTAAAATGATTCAAAATCAAAGTAAAATTTATTAATAATTAATAATTTTTTTTTAGTTTTTGCATAATTTTATATGCTTATATATTTTTTTGTTGAAAAATATATTATTTAAATTATATTTGTCATTCATAATTTATTTTGTAATTAATATTTCTATAAATTATTTTAATTATATTTAAGGTTTATGAGTTTAAAGGTTTAAGGATTTAGGGGCTTCGGGGTTTAGGAGTTTAGAGATTTATGTATTTAGGCATTTAATGGTTTATAAGTTTTATTAAAACAATGATATAACAAAAAATTTATTTTTGTTTTTTTTTTCTCATTTTTGAAGGTTGCGTTGAAAATATAACAATTTTTTAAATTTTTTATATATGTGAATATTATATTAATTATATATTATATTAATTCAATATAAACAATTATATTGAATTATTAATGATCAAATAAGATTTTTGTAAATAAAATATATCATGTTAATTCAAAAAATATTGATAGATATTATATTAATGGTCAAAAAAATTAATAAATTATTATTAATAAGATAGATTTTTTTTAAATATATTTGCAAATTGCAAATTTATCAAAATCTAAGTAAAATATAATACTAAATAATAATTTTTTTGATATTTTGCTTCTTTTTATAAATTTATATTTTTTGTTATTAAAAGTAAATTATTTAAATTATATTTGTCTTCCACATAATTTATTTTTAATTTATAATACTATAAAAATAAACTAATAAATAATTAAAATTAATATTTAAAATTATAATGAATACTAATATAATTGAGATTTATTATTTATTATGCAGGATATACAAGTTTAATGGTTTAAGCATTTAGGTGTTTAGATGTTTAGTCATTTAAGTGTTTAGGACTTTAGTGATTTATAGTTTTTATTAAATAATAAAAAAATCAAAAAATAAATTTTTTGATTTTTAAAAATTTTTGAAGGTTATAACCTTTGAAAATATAATAATTTTTAATTTTTTTTAAATGTTAATATAATATTCAGTTAAAATATTCTTAATAATTATATATAATGTTAACTCAATATATATAATTTTATTAATAGATATTATAATAATGATTAAGATAAAATTAATAAACTATTATTAATAAGAATAATATAAATTAAAATATATTTGCAAAAACAAAAATGATTCAAAATCAAAATAAAATATATTACAAAATAATAAATTTTTGTTTTTAAAATTTTGCCTTTTTTATAAGCACATATATTTTTTTTGATGAAAAATAAATTATTTAAAATAGATCTGTCTCACTAATAATTTATTTTGTAATTAATACTTCTATAAAAATAAACTGATAAATAATTAAAATAAAAATTTAAAATTATACTAAATAAAAATTAAAGTGAGATTTATGATTTATTATTAATCTATACCAGTTTAATGGAATAAGTATTTAAAGGTTTTGTCGTTTAGGAGTTTAGTAATTTATGTTTTTATGCTTTTAGTGGTTATAAGTTTTATTTAAAAAATAAAATAAAAAAAATTTCTATAATTTGTTATCATTTTAATAGGTTATAACCTTTGAAAATATAATAATATTTACAATTTTTTGAAATGTTGATATAATATTTAGTTATAATAATATTTATAATTATATATCATATAAATTCAATATAAACAATTTTATTGATAGATAATATAATAATGTTCAAAAATTAAATTAATAAACTATCAATAATAAGATAGATATTAATTAAAAAGTATTTACAAAACCCAAATGGATTCAAGATTAAAGTAAAATATATTACTGGATAATAATTTTTAATTTTTAGAATTTTACTTCTTTTATAAGCGTATATATATTTTTTGATTAAAAATAAATTATTTAATTTATATTTGTCGCTCTCAATTTATTTTGTAATAAATATTTCTATAAAATAAACTTATAAAAAATTAAAATTAATATTTAAAATAATAATAAATTGAAATAAAAATTAGATTTCTTAATTATTAAGTAGTATATAGCAGTTTAATGGTTTATGTATTTAGGCATTATGGGCCTGAGGAGTTTACTGATTTTATTGTGTATGCATTTAGTGGTTTATAGGTTTTATTTAAAAATTAAAATAACAATATATTTATTTTTTTTATTTTTTGATTTTTCCAAAGGTTATAACATTTGAAAATATAATAATTTTTAAATTTTTGTCAAATGTGAATTAAATATTTAGTTATAATAATCATTATTTTTATATATCATATAAATTCAATATAAACAATATTATTGATAAATATTCTAAAAATGATCAAAAAATAAATTAATAATCTATCAATTAATAAGATAGATATCAATTAAGTTTATTCATATTTTTTTTGATGAAAATTAATTTATATAAATTATATTTGTCTAACTCATAATTTATTTTTTAATTAATATTTATATAAAAATAAACAAATAAATAATTAAAATGAATATTTAAAATTATAATGAAAAAAATAATATTTAGATTTATTCTTTATTATTTTGGGTATACCAGTCTAATTTAAATTACATCTATCTAACTAAAAATTTATTTTGTAATTAATATTTCTATAAAAATAAACTGATAAATAATTAAAATAAAAATTTAAAATTATACTGAATAAAAATTAAAATGAGATTTATGAATTATTATTAATGTATACGAGTTTAATATTTTAAGTATTTAGACGTTTTTTTATTTATGACTTTAGCAATTTATGTTTTTAGGCATTTAGTGGTTTATAGGTTTTATTTAAATGATGAAATAAAAAAAATTATTTTTGAAATTTTTTCACAGTTTCAAAGCTTATAACCGTTGAAAATATAATAATTTTAAAATTTTTTAAAAATGGGAATACAATATTTAGTAATAATAATCATTATAATTATATATAATATAAACTAAATATAAACAATTTTATTGATAGATATGATATCAATTATCAAAAATTAAATTAATATGCTATTATTTATATGATAGAGATAAATTAAAATATAATTGCAAAACCTAAAAATATTCAAAATCCAAGTAAAATTTATTACTAAATAATAATTTGTTTTTAGTTTTTGCTTCTTTTTATCAGCTTATATTTTTTTTTGATGAAAACAAAATTATTTAAATTATATTTGTATTACTCATAATTTATTTTGTAATAAATATTTTAATAAATTATTTAAATTATATTTAAGGTTTACTAGTTTAATGGTTTAAGTATATAGGGGCTTTTTCTTTAGGAGTTTAGAGGTTTAAGTGTTTAGGCATTTAGTTATTTATAAGATTTATTTAAACAATGATTTAACAAAAAATTTATTTTTTTTTAATTTTTGAAGGTTATAAGCTTTGAAAATATAATAATTTTTAAAATTTTTACTAATGTAAATATAATATTTAGCTATAATAATTTTCTTAATTATATGTCATTTAAATTCAATATAAATAATTACATTGCTAGATATTATAATAATGATAAAAAAAATTTAATAAACTATTATTAATATAATAGATATTATTTAAAATATATTTACAAAATCTAAATTTATTAAAAATCAAAGTAAAATATATTACTTAATTATAATTTTTTTAATGTTTTGCTTTTTTATAAATTTATATTTTTGTTATTATAAATAAATTATTTAAATTAATTTTTCTTACTCATAATTTATTTTGTAATTTATAATTCTATAATAATAAACTAATAAATAATTAAAATAATTATTTAAAATTATAATGAATACAAATAAAATTGAGATTTATTATTTATTATTCAGGATATACGGCTTTAATGGTTTAAGTATTTAGGTGTTTTTGGGTTTAGGAGTTTAGTGATTTAAGTGTTTAGACCTTTACTGATTTATAGTTATTATCTAAAAAATTTTAAAACAAAAAAATTAATTTTTTGTATTTTTTTAATTTTTGAAGGTTGTAACCTTTGAAAATATAATAATTTTAAATAGTTTTTAAATGTGAATATAATATTTAGTTATAATAATCTTAATAATCATATCTAATGTAAACTAAATATAAATAATTTTATTGATAGATATTATAATAATGATAAATAAATAAATTAATAAACTAGTATTAATTAGAATAATATAAATTAAAATATAATTGTAGAATCTAAAATGATTCAAAATCAAAATAAGATATATTACTAAATAATAATTTTTTATTTTAAAAATTTTGCCTCATTTTATAAGCATATATATTTTTTTGATGAAAAATAAATTATTTAAAATATATCTGTCTCACTAATAATTTATTTTGTAATAAATATTTCTATAAAAATAAATTGATTAAAAATTAAAATGAATATTTAAAATTATAATGAATACTAATAAAAAGATATTTATGATTTATTATTTTGGGTATACCTATTTAATGGTTTAAGTTTTCTATGGTTTTGGAGTTAATGAGTTTATTAATTTATATGTTTGCACATTTAGGTGTTTATAGGTTTTATTTAATCAATGAAATAACAAAAAATTTATTTTTATGAATTTTCGTGATTTTCAAAGGTTATTACCTTTGAAAATATAATAATTTTTTAATCTTTCTAAAATATGAATGCATTACTTAGTTATAATAATCTTAATAATTATATCTGATGTAAATTCAATATAAAAAAATTTATTAATATATATTATTATAATGATCGAAAAATAAATTAATAAACTATTATTAATAATATAGATATTAATTAAAATATATATGTAGAACCCAAAATAATTTAAAATCAAATTATATTATATTACAAAATAAAATTTTAAACTTTTGAAATTTTGTTTATTTTTATACGCTTATTTTTTTCATAAAAAATAATATATTTAAATTATGTCTCACTCATTATTTATTTTGTAATTAATATTTCTATAAAAATAAACTAAAAAATTATTAAAATGAATATTTAAAATTATATTGAAAACAAATAAAAATGAAATTTATTATTTATTATTTAGGTTATATAGGTTTAATAGTTTAAGTATTAAAGGCGTTTTGGGGTTAAGGAGTCTAGATATTTAAATGATTATGAATTTAGTGGTTTATAAGTTTAATTTAAATAATAAATTAATAATATAATTATTTTTGTGATTTTTATCATTTTTGAAGGTTAAAACCTTTGAAAATATAATAATATTTAAATTTTTTTCAAAAGTGAATTTAATATTTAGTTATAATAATCATTATATTTATATTTCATATAAATTCAATATAAATACTTTTTTTGATAAATATTCTAATAATGATCAAAAAATAAATTAATACTCTATTATTAATAAGATAGATATCAATTAAAATATAATTATTAAACCTAAAATGATTTAGAAGGAGAGCAAAATATATTACTATATAATAAATATTTGTTTGAAATTTATTCTTCTTTATATAAGTTTATCTATATTTTTTGATGAAAAATAATTTATATAAATTATATTTGCTAACTCATAATTTATAATGTAATTAATATTTAATAAAAATAAACAAATAAATAATTAAAATGAATAATTTAAATTATAATGAAAAAATAATAATTAGATTTATTATCTATTTTTTATGGTATACCAGATTAAAAGGATTATCTATTTACGGTTTTTGAGATTTCGGAGTTATTACATTCGAAAATATAATGAGATAACAACAAAATTATTTTTGATATTTTCTCACATTTTCAAAGGTTATTACATTTGAAAATATAATAATTTTAAATTTTTTTAAAAATGAGAATACAATATTTAGTAATAATAATCATTATAATTATATATAATATAAAAAAAATATAAACAATTTTATTGATAGATATGATATCAATTATCAAAAATAAATTAATATGGTATTATTAATATGATAGATATAAATTAAAATATAATTGCAAAACATAAAATTATTCAAAATCAAAGTAAAATTTATTACCAAATAATAATTTTTGTTTTTTAGTTTTTGCTTCTTTTTATAAGCTTATTTTTTTTGTTGAAAAATAAATTAATTAAATTATATTTAAGATTAACGAGCTTAAACTTTTAAGTATTTAGGGGCTTTTGTGTTTAGGAGTTTATAGATTTAAGTGTTTAGGCATTTAGTGGTCTATAAGTTTTATTTAAACAATGATATAACAAAAAATTTATTTTTATTTTTTTTTCTAATTTTTGAAAGTTAAAACCTTTGAAAATATAAAAATTTCTTAATTTTATTCAAATTTAAATATAATATTTAGTTATAATAATCTTAATAAATATAAGTCATTTAAATTCAATATAAATAATCACATTGCTAGATATTATAATTATGATCAATAAATAAATTAATAAACTATTATTAATAAGATAGATATTATTTAAAATATTTTTGCAAAATCTAAATTTATTCATAATCAAAGTATATTTTACTAAATAATAATTTTTTTTTATATTTTGCTTTTTTTATAAGTTTATATTTTTGTTATTAAAAATAAATTATTTAAATTATATTTTTCTTGCTCATAATTTATTTTGTAATTTATAATTCTATTAAAATAAACTAATACATAATTAAAATAAATATTTAAAATTATAATGAATACAAATAAAATTGAGATTTATTATTTATTTTTCAGGATATATAGGTTTAATGGTTTAAGTATTTAGGTGTTTTAGGGTTTAGTCATTTAAGTGTTTATGCCTTAAGTGATATTATCTAATTTATGAAGGTTATAACCTTTGAAAATATAATCATTTTTAATTTTTTTTAAATTGTGAATATAATATTTAATTATAATAATCTTGATAATTATATATAATGTAAAATCAATATAAATAATTATATTTATAGATATTGTAATAATGATCAATAAATAAATTAATAAACTATTATTAATGAGAATGATATAAATTAAAATATAATTGAAAAATCTAAAATTATTCAAAATTAAATTAAAATAAATTACTAAATAATAATATTTTGTTTTAAAAATTTTGGCTCTTTTTATTATCATATATTTTTTGGATGAAATATAAATTATTTAAATTATATCCGTCTCACTAATAATTTATTTTGCAATTAATATTTCAATAAAAATAAACTGATAAATAATTAAAACGAATATTTAAAATTATAATGAATACTAATAAAAATGAGATTTATTATTTATTATTTAAAGTATACTAATTTTTAGGCTTATGTATTTATCGGCTTTGGGGTTTAGGAGTCTAGAGATTTAAATGTTTAGGCATTTAGTGGCTTATAAGTTTTATTTAAATAATAAAATAATAAAATAATAAAATAATTATTTTTATGATTTTTTATCATTTTTGAAGGTTATAACCTTTGAAAATATAATAATATTTAAATTTTTTTCAAAAGTAAATATAATATTTAGTTATAATAATCTTAATAATTATAGGACATTTAAATTCAATATAAGTAATTTTATTGTTAGATATTATAAAATTGATCAAATAATAAATTAATAAACTATTCTTAATAAGATTGATAGCAATTAAAATATAATGCAAAACCTATATATAATGATTCAAAATCAAGGTAAAATATATTACTAAATAATAAATTTTTGTTTTTAAATTTTTACTTCTTTTTATATGCTTATATATATTTTTTGATTAAAAATAAATTATTAAATTTATAGTTGTCTCTCTCATTATTTTTTTTGTAATTAATATTTCTATAAAAAATAAACTAATAAATAATTAAAATGAATATTTAAAATTATAATGAATACAAATTAAAATGAAATTTATGATTTATTATATGTGGTATCCTAGTTTAATGGTTTGATTATTTAGGAGTTCTGTCATTTATAAGTTTATCAATTTATGTTTTTAGGTATTCAGTGGTTTATAGGTTTTATTTATATAATAAAAATAAAAAAATTGTTTTTAGATTTTTTCTGATTTTCATAGTTTATAACCTTTGAAAATAAAATAATTTTTAAAATTTTTTGAAATGTGAATACCATGTATAATTATATTAATATTACAAATTATATATCATATAAATTGAATATAAACAATTTTAAAGATAGATATTATAATAATGATCAAAAATTAAATTAATAAACTATTTTTAATAATATAAATATTAATTAAAATCTATTTACTTAACACAAAATGATTCAAAATCAAATCAAAATATATTACTAAATAATAATATTTAATTTTAAATTTTTCCATCTTTTTATAAGCTTATATTTTTTTATGATTAATAATAAATTATTTAAATAATATCTATCTCACTCGAAATTTATTTTGTAATTAATTTTTCTAAAAATTAAAATATAAATAATTAAAATGAATATTTAAAATTATAATAAATACTAATAAAAATGAGATTTATTATTTATTAAGTAGTATATAGATGTTAAAATCTTTGTATTTAGGGGTTTCGGGGTTTATGAGCTTACTAATTTAAGTAAATAAGCATTTAATTCTCTATAGCTTTTATTTAAAAAATAAAATAACTAAAAATTTATTTTTATTATTTTTTCTCATTTTCTAAGATTAACCTTTGAAAATATAATAATTTTTAAATTTTTTTCAAAAGTGAATACAATATTTATTTATGATAATCATAATAATTATATATCTTATAAATTCAATATAAACAATTTTATTGATAGATATTCTAATAATTATCAAAAAATAAATTAAAAATCAATTATGAATAAGATTGATATTACTTAAAATATAATATCAAAACCTAAAATTATTCAAAATCAAAGCAAAATATATTACTAAATAATAATCTTTGTTTTTAAATTTTTATTCAATTTATAAGCCTATCAATTTTTTGATTAAAAATAATTTTTATAAATTATATTATTAACTCATAATTTATTTTATAATTAATACATATATAAAAATAAAAATCTAAACAATCAAAATAAATTTTTTAAATTATAATGAAAACAAATAAAAATGAAATTTATAATTATTATTTAGGGTATACCGATTTAAAGGATTATCTATATAGAGGTATCAGGATTTTGTAGTTTAATGATTTAAATGCTTAGGCACTTAGTGGTGTATAGGTTTTATAAACAATAGAATAACAAAGAAAAAATATTTTTTTTATTTTTTCACATTTTCAAAGGTTTATAACCTTTGAAAATATAATAATTTTAAAATTTTTTTCAAAAGTGAATACAATATTTAGTTATAATAATCATTATATTTATATATCATATAAATTTAATATAAACATTTTTATTGATACATATTTTAATAATGATGAAAAAATAACTTAATAATCTATTATTTTTAAGATAGATATCGATTAAAATATAATTACAAAACCTAAAATGATTCAGAAGCAAAGCAAAATATATTACTATATAATAATTTTTTGTTTCGTAATTTTTTTTCTTATAAAAAGTGTATCTATAATTTTTTGATGAAAAATAATTTACATAATTTATATTTGTGTAACTTTTATATTATTTTGTTATTAATATTTATATAAAAATAAACAAATAAATAATTAAAATGAATATTTAAATTTATAATTAAAAATAATGAGATTTATTATTATTATTTAAGGTATAGCGGTCTAATTTAAATTACATCCGTCGCTATGTGTTTATTGTGCAGCAGTATCAGGGTTTAGGACTTTAGTAATTTAAGTATTTCGGGATTTTGTGGTTTATAGGTTTTATTTAAAAAATTAAAGAGCAAAAAATTAATTTTTATGATTTTTTCTCATTTTCAAGGTTATAACCATTGAAAATATTAAATTTTTAATTTTTTTTAAAATGTTAATACAATATTTAATTTTAATAATCATAAAAATTAAATATAATGTAAATTCAATATATATAATTTTATTGATCGATATTATAATACTGATCATAAAATAGATTAATAAACTATTATTAATAAGATAGATACTAATTAAAATATATTGGCAAAATTTAAAACGATTCAAAATCAAAGTAAAATATATTACTAAATAATAATTTTTTATTTTTAAATTTTTGATTCTTTTAATAAGCTTATAAATTTTTTTGATGAAGATAAATTATTTAAATTATATTTGTCTCATTCATAATTTGATTTTTCAATTAATATTTCTATAAAAATAAACTAATAAATAATTAAAATGAATATTGAAATTATAATGAATACAAATAAAAATCAGATTTATGATTAATTATTTAGGGTGTACCGGTTTAATGGTTTAAGTATTTTGGAGTATAGGAGTTTAGTGATTTAAGTATTTAGGTATTTAGTAGTTTATATGTTTTATTTAAATAATGAAATAACAAAAAAATTATTTTTCAAATTTTTATTTATTTTGAAGGTTATAACCTTTATAAATATAATAATCTTTAAATTTTTTTCAAATGTGAATACAATATTTAGTTATAATAAACTTTATAATTATATATCATGTAAATTAAAAATAAATAATTTTATTGATATATATTAATAAACTAAATATAAATATAAATATAATAATGATCAAAAAATAAATTAATAAACTATTATTTATTGATAGATATTTATATATTATTTATAAATACTTAAACCTTTAAAGATAGTTTAAATGTTTAAGTATTTAAGGGTTTTGAGGTTTAGGAGTTTAATGATTTAAGCGTTTAGGCATTTAGTAGTTTATTGGTTTTATATAAACAATAAAATAACACAAAATTTATTTTTGTGATTTTATCTCATTTTCAAAGACGATAACCTTTAAAAATATAATAATTTTTAAATTATTTTCAAATATAAATATATTATTTAGTTATAATAATCTTGATAAATTATATATCATGTAAATTAAATATAAACAATTTTATTGATAAATATTCTAATAATGATCAAAAAATAAATTAATAATCTATTATTAATATGATAGATATCAATTAAAATATAATTACAATACCTAAAATGATTCAAAAGCAAAGCAAAATATATTATTATATAATAATTTTTTGTTTTGAAAATTTTTTTTCTTTTAAAAAGTTTATCTATAATTTTTTGATGAAAAATAATTTATATAAATTATTTTTGCATAGCACAATTTATTTTGTAATTAATATTTATATATAAATAAACAAATAAATAATTAAAATGAATATTTAAATTATAATAAAAAAATGAGATTTATTATTTATTATTTAGGGATACTGTTTTATTTTAAATTAGATCTGTCTCACTAATAATTTATTTTGTAATTAATATTTCTATAAAAAAACTGAAAATAATTAAAATAAAAATTTAAAATTATACTTAATAAAAATTAAAATGAGATTTATAATTTATTATTAATGTACACCTTTTTAAAAGTTTAAGTATTTAATGCTTTTGTCATTTAGAAGTTAAACAATTTATGTTTTTAGGTATTTAGTGTTTTATAAGTTTTATTTAAATGATAAAATAACAAAAAAAAATTTATATTTTTTTCTCATTATCATAGATTATAACCTTTGAAAATATAATAATATTTAAAATTTTTTGAAATGTGAATACAATATTTTGTTATAATAATATTAATTATATATCATATAAATTAAATATAAACAATTTTATTGATATATAAATAGAAATAAAAATTAGATTTATTAATTATTAAGTTGTATATAGTAGTTTAATGGTTTATGTATTTAGGCATTATGAGATTTAGAAGTTTACTGATTTAACTGTGTATGCATTTAGTGGTTTATAGGTTTTATTAAAAAAATAAAATAATAAAAAATTTAGTTTTATTATTTTTTGATATTTTCAAAGGTTATAACCTTTGAAAATATAATAATTTTTAAATTTTATTTAAATATGAATACAATATTTTGTTATAATAATCATTATATTTATATATCATATATATTCAATATAAACAATTTTATTGATAAATATTCTAATAATGATCAAAAAATAAATTAATAATCCGTTATTAATAAGATAGATATCAATTAAAATATAATTACGAAACCTAAAATGATTTAGAAGAAAAGCAAAATATATTACTATATAATAATTTTTTGTTTTGAAATTTTTTTTTCTTTTAAAAAGTTTATCAATAATTTTTAGATGAAAAATAATTGATATAAATTATATTTGTCTAACTCAATTTATTTTGTAATTATTATTTATATATAAATAAATAATTAAAATGAATATTTAAAATTATAATGAAAATAAATGAGATTTATTATTTATTATTTAGTGATACCGGTTTAATTTAAGTTAGATCTAGCACTATTGCTGTTACGACGAGTTCCAGGCCACCTCATGTTGTTCCAGCCGTGTTCAGTTAGGTCCAGCCCTTGTCTGTCACACTTCTGGTTGCCTCCACCGTGTCTCAGAAGCCACAAGCCTTTTGGTTTGTTTTTATGACTAGAATTGAGTGATTAATTATTATTATTATGTGTCTCAGTCAATTTTGTTGAGTATTGGTTGTGGTGTTGTGGTTGGGCCGAATGAGTGGATTGAATGTGTTACAGTAAGTTTTGTAGAGCTTGCTTGTTTGAAATATTTATATGTATTTATGCTTAACATATCATATTAATTAATGGTAATGTAGATGGCACAATCCAGCGCTAAACGAAAAATACAATAAATTGAAGATGATCACATCTCAAATAATCAAAGTACTGGTAAATCCAATCATCATCTTTTCACGAACCCTCCTATTGTTACCGTAGGTTCTTCAATTTCAATTATAAAAGAATGTCAAGGTACATCTGAACCTCAAGCTCATAAAAAGTATAAGTCTGCTGTTTGGGAAACTTATGAGATATTAGTTGATTCAGCGGGAAATGAGAAAGGTAGGGCAGCTTGTATATGGTGTAGGAAAGAATATTTGGCAAAAAGTGATCAAGGTACTTCGGGTTTATGGAAATACTTGAGAGTGACTTGTAGGAAATTTCCACACACAAAAAAATTAATAGAAGCTCACAAAGGTAAAGACAAGTCACAATCTTTGTTGAGTTTCACTAAAGGTACTAGTTTAGAGGATAACAAATTAACTTGGAAATTTGATCAACAACTAGTTAGGGAGGCTTTGGTGAAAATGATTATAAATGATGAATTATCTTCTTGTTTTGTTGAGAGGGATGAGTTTAAGGAGTTTTGTGAAGTTAGTGTGCCTCAATTTAAAATTCCATCTAAGCACTCTATGTTGAGGGATTATTTTTCTTTGTTCGTGAAGGAAAAGAAGAAATTATTTGTTAGCATATCATCTCATTGTTGTAGAGTTTCATTGACTACCGACACTTGGACTAGCATTCAAAATTTGTTTTATATATGTTTGATTGTTCATTGCATTTATTCTCAATAGAATATGCATCAAAGGCTTTAGAACTTTTGTGTAATTAAAAGTCATTCTGGAGTTAATATTAGAAATGCTATTGAGTTTTGAATGAATGAATGGGGTTTGAGAAAGTTGATGTGCATTACTGTTGACAATGCATCAAATAATGATGTTGTATTTGAATTATTGAAAAAAATGCTTGTGAATAAAAGTGTTGTATCTTTGAGAGGCAAGCATTTTCATATGAGATGTTGTGCTCATATCCTAAACTTAATTGTCAGAGATGGCATTGCAGGAGTTGAAGGTGCTATTAAAAAAATTATAGGTGTGGTGAAATATGTAGGAGCAGTCCTAAAAGAATTGATATTTCTAAGTTGTGTTGAAGAAGCAAACTTGACATATGGATCTTCATTGCAATTAGATTGTCCTACAAAATTAAATTCAACATATTTCTTGCTACAAACTGATATAAAATATCAAAAAAATTTTGATAAGATGGAGGACAAAGACAAAAGGTTTTTGAAGGATTTTGGTTCAAATATTCCAACTGAGAGAGACAGAACAAATGCCAAAATTTTGGCTCGATTCTTGAAATCTTTTTATGAGGTAACTTATAAATTTTCTAGCTCATAATATTCTACCTCTAGTGTTTATTTTCTTGAGATTATTCGAATTTTGAAAAAAATTCAGCTTTGTGAAAATAGTAGAGATACAATGGTGTCTGAAATGGGTATTAAAATGAGGCATAAATTCAACAAATAATTGGGTTCTCTTCAGTCAACAAATATTATGCTTTTTGTAGCCGTAGTGTTGGATCCGAGATATAAGTTCAAATATCTCAAGGCTAAGTACACTTAGCATTATGGAGAAGAATTGGCTAAAAATTTAGTGAAAAAGGTTATAAATGCTTTAAATGAGATGATGGATGATTATAAAGATTTAAATTAAGATAAATCAAAAGAAGATATTTTCTCTTCTACTATGTTGAAGAAAAATGATGATTTCTTTGATGGTAGTGATACTTATGTTAATGATTTTTTTTGTTGAATTGAAGAAAGAACAAGAAGATGTAGCTTTGGAAATGTTGGATAGGTACTTGGAGGAAAAACATGAAAAAAATAGAATTGATTTTGATCTTCTAAACTGGTGGAAGGTAAATGATATTAGGTATCCTTCTTTGGCAAATGTAGCAAGGGATGTATTTGCTATCAAAGCATCTACTATGGCCTACAAATCTACATTTAGTGATGGGGGGAGAACTTTAGATAAATGTAGGATTTCTTTAACACCTATTACAGCTGAAGTTCTCATATGTCTACAATATTGGTTAAGAAGCTCAAACAAACCTATTGAAATTTGAGAATTAGTTCAAGATCTTGATGATAATGAATCAGAATAGTATACAAATCTTGTAAATTTTAATTTCACTTTTACTTATTTTATTCATTCAATTTAATAAAAATATGGTTCAATTACAATTTTAAGAGGGGTCACAAGATCCAAATATTTTTCCAACTATAGTTGGCCAACTAAATTTGGAATGGGTGTATTAAATTTTATAAGGTTTTATTTTGTTTTTTTATTACTCTTTCATCTTAGAAATTTATGTCTACATGATTAACATATTTTCATCTTTGGTTGTCCTTCGACGGTGGAGGAAGAAAAGGGAGAAGTTGTTGAAGAGATAATTAATTGTGTTTGGATTTTCGTTGCTGTTCTAGGACGGACCTTTGAAATGATTATTATCATGGTTGTTATTAGTTTTATTTTTTTAGTTATATTAAGCTGCCTAATTTTAGCAATTACTTAAGTAGTAATTGCTGCTACCAATGTTTGTGGTCATCTTTAGCTATTCCTTAATATCTTAAGTAATAATTGTTTAAAAAATGTAGTATTGCTATTATTGTTAACTTTCACTCGGTTGAACAAAGCCAACTTGTTAAAAAATAAAGAAACAAATTAAGCACACAACTCGGTCCCTTTCTATTTAACTTTTCTATCCTTTTCTGCACATCAAAGATTTTGACAAGGTAATGGAACTCATTTGCGGTATTCAGCCTATTTGACAAAACAAAATTGGCCCAATTTGAGTTTGAATGATACATAACTAAGGAATGATAAATGGTACAACAAAAGGTTTCGACATGAACTAACTTGGCCGGTTTGATGAAAATAAATTGAAAAAAATGTCTGAACTCCGTTCCATCCCGGAACTATTTTATCCTACCCAAAATCACCGATCTCCGTCCCGTCTCATCCCGTCCTGATATTTTCAACCTATGGGACGGGTCTGGATCTTCAAAAAAAATCTCCGAACTATGGGAATGGACTGGTGATTTGTAATCCACATCCCGTCCTTTCCCATGAGCACCCCAAGCATTGAGTGGTTTATAGGTTTTATTTAAAAATAAAATAACAAAAAATGTATTTTTATTATATTGGATATTTTCAAAGGTTATAACCTTTGAAAATATAATAATTTTTAAATTTTTTTTAAATGTGAATACAATATTTAGTTATACTAATCATTATATTTATATATTATATTAATTCAATATTAACAATTTTATTGATAAATATTCTAATAATAATCAAAAAATAAATTAATAATCCATTAATAATAAGATAGATATTAATTAAAATATAATTACAAAACTTAAAATGATTCAGAAGCAATGAAAAATATATTACTATATAATAATTTTTTGTTTTTAAATTTTTTTTTCTTTTAATAAGTTTATCTATATTTTTTTGATGAAAAATAATTTATATAAATTATATTTGTCTAACTCATTATTTATTTTGTAATTAATACTTATATATAAATAAACAAATAAATAATTAAAATGAATATTTAAAATTATAATAAAAAAAATGAGTTTTATTATTTACTATTTATTATTTAGGGATACAGGTTTAATTTAAATTAGATACGTCTCACTAATAATTTATTTTGTAATTAATATTTCTATAAAAATAAACTAATAAATAATTAAAATATAAATTTAAAATTATACTGAATAAAAATTAAAATGATATTTAAGATTTATTATTAATGTATACCAGTTTAATAGTTTAATTATTTAGAGGTTTTGTCGTTAGAAGTTTAGTGATTTATATTTTTAGGCTTTTAGTGGTTTATAGGTTTTAAATAAAAAAATAAAATAACAAAAAAAATTTTTATAATTTGTTATCATTTTCATAGGTTATAACCTTTGAAAAAATAAAAATATTTATAATTTTTTGAAATGTGAATACAATATTTAGTTATAATAATATTAATAATATTATTTATCATATAAATTCAATATAAACAATTTTATTGATAGACAATATAATAATGATCAAAAATTAAATTAATAAACTATTAATAAAAATATAGATATTAATTAAAAAATATTTACAAAACCCAAATTGATTCAAAATTAAAGTAAAATATATTACTGGATAATAATTATTAATTTTTAAATTTTTACTTCTTTTAGAACGGTATATTTTTTATTATTAAAAATAAATTAATTAAATTATATTTGTCTCACTCATACTTTATTTTGTAAAAAATATTTCAATAAAAATAAACAAATAAATAATTAAAATGAACATTTAAAATTATAAAAAATAGAAATAAAAATTAGATTTATTAATTATTAAGTAGTATAAAGTAGTTTAATGGTTTATGTATTTAGCCATTATGGGGTGTAGGAGTTTACTGATTTAACTGTGTATGCATTTAGTTGTTTATAGGTTTTATTTAAGAAAAAATATAAAAAAAATTATTTTTATTATTTTTTGATATTTTCAAAGGTTATAACCTTTGAAAATATAATAATTTTTAACATTTTTTCAAAAGTGAATAAATATTTAGTTATAATAATCATAATAATTATATATCATATAAATTCAAAATAATCAATTTTATTGATAGATATTCTAATAATTATGAAAAAATAAATTAAAATCTATAATTAATAAGATTGATATTACTTAAAATATATTATCAAAACCTAAAATGATTCAAAAGCAAAGCAGAATATATTACTTAATAATAATTATTTGTTTTTAAATTTTGATTCTTTTTATAAGCTTATCTATTTTTTGATGAAAAATAATTTTGATAAATTATATTTTTGACTCATAATTTATTTTATAATTAATAAATATATATAAATCAAAAACTAAACAATCAAAATGAATTTTTTAAATTAAAATGAAAACAAATAAAAATTAGATTTATTAATTATTATTTAGGGGATACCCGTTTAAACAATTATCTATATAGGGGTATTGGGATTTTGTAGGTTAGTGTTTTAAGTGTTTAGGCATTTAGTGATTTATAGGTTTTTTTTAAACAATGAAATAACAAAAAAAAATAATTTGATATTTTTTCAAATTTTCAAATGTTATAACATTTGAAAATATAATAATTTCTATATTTTTAAAAATGTGAATACAATATTTAGTAGTAATAATCATTATAATTATTTATAATATAAACTATATATAAACAAGTTTATTAAAAGATATAATATCAATTATGAAAAAATAAATTAATATGCTATTTTTAATATGATAGATATAAATTAAAATATAATTGCAAAATCTAAAATTATTCAAAATTAAAGTAAAATTTATTACCAAATAATAATTTTTAATTTTTAGTTTTTGCTTCTTTTTATAAGCTAATATTTTTTTTGATGAAAAATAAATTATTTAAATTATATTTAAGGTTTATGAGTTTAAAGTTTTAAGTATTCAGGGGCATTTGTGTTTAGGAGTTTATAGATTTAATTGTTTAGGCATTTAGTGGTCTATAAGTTTTATTTAATCAAAGATATAACAAAAAAATTATTTTTATTTTTTTTCTAATTTCTGAAGGTCCTTTGAAAATATAAAAATTTCTAAATTTTTTTCAAATGTAAATATAATATTTAGTTATAATAATCTTAATAAATATAAGTCATTTAAATTTATTAAAAATAATCACATTGCAAGATATTATAATAATTATTAAAAAATAAATTAATAAACTATTTTTAATAAGATAGATATTATTTAAAATAAATTTGCAAAATCTAAATTTATTTAAAATCAAAGTATATATTACTAAATATATATAAGCGTATATATATATATATTTGATTAAAAATAAATTATTTAAATTATATGTGTCGCACTCATAATTTATTTTGTAATAAAAATTTCTATAAAAATAAACTAATAAATAATTAAAATGAATATTTAATATAATAATAAATTGAAATAAATATTCAATTTATTAATTATTAAATAGTATATTGCGGTTAAATGGTTTATGTATTTAGGCATTACGGGGTTTAGGAGTTTACTGATATAACTGTGTATGCATTTAGTGGTTTATAGGTTTTATTTAAAAAATAAAATAACATAAAATTTATTTTTATTATTTTTTGATATTTCCAAAGGTTATAACCTTTGGAAATATAATAATTTTTAAATTTTTTTCAAAAGTGAATTCAATATTTAGTTATAATAATCATTATATTTATATATCATATGTAATTCAATATTAACAATTTTATTGATAGATAATTTTCAATTTTTAAATTTTACTTCTTTTATAAGTGTATATATTTTTTTTTATTAAAAATAAATTATTTAAATTATATTTGTCTTATAATTTATTTTGTAATAAATATTCTCTATAAAAATAAACTAATAAATAATTAAATGAATATTTAAAATTATAATAAATAGAAATAAAAATTAGATTTATTAATTATTATGTATTATATAGTGGTATAATAGTTTATGTACTTAGGTATTATGGGGTTTAGCAGTATAATGGTATTATGTTATTTTATTTAAAAAATAAAATAACAAAAAATTTATTTTTATTATTTTTTTATATTTTCAAAGGGTATAACCTTTGAAAATATAATAATTTTTAAATTTTTTCAAAAGCGAATTCAATATTTAGTTATAATAATCATTATATTTATATATCATATAAATTCAATATAAACAATTTTAGTGATTAATATTCTAATAATGATCAAAAAATAAATTAATAATCTATTATTAATAAGATAGATATCAATTAAAATATAATTACAAAACAAAAAATGATTCATAAGCAAACCGAAATATCAATTAAATCAGTAAACTCCTAAACCTCTTAATGCCTAAATACATAAACCATTAAACCGTTATATACTACTTAATAATTATTAAATCTAATTTTTATTTCTATTTATTATAATTTTAAATATTTATTTCAATTATTTATTAGTTTATTTCTATAGAAATATTTATCACAAAATAAATTATGTGTGCAAGAAATATAATTTAAATAAATTTTTTTTAATCAATAAAAGTATTTACGCTTATAAAATAAGTAAAAATTTAAAAATTAAAATTATTATTAAGTAATATATTTTACTTTAATCTTGAATCAATTTAGGTTTTGTAAATATTTTTTAATTAATATCTATCTTATTATTAATAGTTTATTAATTTAATTTTTGATCATTATTATAATATCTATCAATAAAATTATTTATATTGAATTTATATGATATATAATTATTAATATTATTATAACTAAATATTATATTCACATTTCAAAAAAGGTTAAATATTATTATATTTTCTAAGTTTATGACCTATGAAAATGAGAAAAAATTAGAAATTTTTTTTTGTTATTTTATTGTTTAAATAAAACATATAAACCACTAATTGCTTAAAAACACAAATCGCTAATCTCCTAAATGAAAAAACCTTTAATACTTATACAAATTAAACTAGTATACATTAATAATAAATCATAAATTTCAATTTAATTTTTATTCTGTTTAATTTTAAATTTTTATTTTAATTATATATCTGTTTATTTTTATAGAAATATTAATTATAAAATAAATTATTAGATAGATAGATCTAATTTAAATTAAACCGGTATACCCTAAATAATAAATAACAAAACTCTTTTTTTTTTATAATTTTAAATATTAATTTTAATTATTTATTTGTATATTTTTATATAAATATTAATTACAAAATAAATTATAAGTTAAACAAATATAATTTATATACAATATTTTTCATCAAAAAAAAATATAGATAAATTTTTAAAAACAAATTTCAAAACAAAAAATTATTATATAGTAATATATTTTGCTTAGCTTCTGAATCATTTTAATATTTGTAATTATATTTTAAATGATATATATCTTATTAATAATAGATTATTAATTTATTTTTTGATCATTATAAGAATATTTATCAATAATAATAATTAATAAATCTCATTTTTATTTGTTTTCATTATAATTTAAAAAATTAAGTTTGATTGTTTAGTTTTTTATTTATATATATATATTAATTATAAAATAAATTATGAGTTAAAAATATAATTTATTAAAAATATTTTTCAGCAAAAAATAGATAAGCTTATAAAAATCATAAAAATTTAAAAACAAATAATTATTATTTTGTGATATATTTTGTTTTGCTTTTGAATCATTTTAGGTTTTGATATTATATTTTAAGTAATATCAATCTTATTCATAATAGATTTTTAATTTATTTTTTGATAATTATTAGAATATTTATCAATAAAATTGTTTATATTGAATTTATATGATATATAATTATTATGATTATTATAAATATATATTTTATTCACTGTTGAAAGAAATTTAAAAATTATTATATTTTCAAATATTATAACCTTAAAAATTGAAAAAAGATAATAAAAATAAATTTTTTGTTATTTCATTTTTTATATAAAACCTATAAATCATTAAATGCTTACTTAAATTAGTAATCTCATAGACCCCAAAACCCCTAAATACATAAACCTTTTAACAGCTGTATACTAGTTAAAAAATAATAAATCTCATTTTTATTTATATTTATTATAATTTTAATTATTTAGAAAAATTAATTACAAATAAAATTTTGAGTGAGACAAATATAATTTAAATAATTTATTTTTAATCAATAAAAAATATAAGCTTATAAAAAGAAGGAAATTTTGGAAAATTAAATATTATTATTTAGTAATATATTTTGATTTGATTTTGAATCATTTTGTGTTATGGAAATATAGTTTAATTAATATTTATATTATTAATAATAGTTTATTAATTTAATTTTTGAACATTATTATACTATCTATCATTAAAATTGTTTATATTGAATTTATATGATATATAATTAGTAAGATTAATATAATTATACATGGTGTTCACATTTCAAAAAATTTTAAAAATTATTTTATTTTTAAATGTTATAACCTTTTGAAAATCAGATAAAATCAAAAAAAAAATTTATTTTTATTAAATAAATAAAAACTATAAACCACTAAATACCTAAAAACATAAATTATTAAACTCCTAAACGACAAAACCCCAAAATTAACGATCCATTAAACCAGTATACCATATATAATAAATCTTAAATCTCATTTTAATTTAAATTCATTATAATTTTAAATATTCATTTTAATTATTTATTAGTTTATTTTTTATTGAAATATTAATTCAAAATAAATAAAGAGTGAGACAAAAATAATTTTAATAATTTATTTTTAATCAAAAAATAAATATAAGCTTATAAAAAGAAGTAAAAATTTAAAAACAAAAAATTATCATTTAGTAATATATTTTACATTTATTTTGAATCATTATAGGTTTTGCATTTCTATTTTAAATGTTATCAATCTTATTAATAATAGTTTATTAATTTATTTTTTTGATCATTATTATAATATCTATCAATAAAATTATTTATATTGTATTTAAATGTCTTATAAATATTAAGATTATTATAACTAAATATTATATTTACATTTGAAAAAAATTTAAAAATTATTATATTTTCAAAGGTATTAAACTTCAAAAATGATAAAAAATCACAAAAATAATTTTTTTATTATTTTATTATTTAAATAAAACTTATAAACCACTAAATGCCTAATCATTTAAATATCTAGACTTTTTAACCCCATAACCCCATAAATATTTAAAAAATTAAACCTATATAACCTAAATAATAAATAATAAATTTCATTTTTATTTGTTTTCATTATAATTTTAAAAATTCAATTTAATTATTTTTTAGTTTATTTTTATAGAAATATTAATTACAAAATAAATAATGAGTGAGACCTATAATTTAAATATATTATTTTTTATGAAAAAAAATAAGCTTATAAAAATAATCAAAATTTCAAAATTTTAAAGTTTTATTTAGTAATATAATTTACTTTGATTTTGAATTATTTTGGGTTTTACAAATATATTTTAATTAATATCTATCTTATTAATAATAGTTTATTAATTAATTTTTTGATCATTATAATAATATATATTAATAATGAGTGAGACATATAATTTAAATATATTATTTTTTATGAAAAAAAATAAGCTTATAAAAATAATCAAAATTTCAAAATTTTAAAGTTTTATTTAGTAATATAATTTACTTTGATTTTGAATTATTTTGGGTTCTACAAATATATTTTAATTAATATCTATCTTATTAATAATAGTTTATTAATTAATTTTTTGATCATTATAATAATATATATTAATAAAATTTTTTTATATTAATTTTACATCAAATATAATTATTAAGATTATTATAACTAATTATTGTATTCATATTTTAGAAAGATTAAAAATTTATTATATTTTCAAAGGTTATAACCTTTGAAAATCACTAAGATTCATAAAAATAAATTTTTGTTATTTCATTGATTAAATAAAACCTATAAACACCTATATGTGCGAACATATAAATCAAAAAACTCTTAACCCCAAAATGACAAAAAACTTAAACCATTAAATAGGTATACCCAAAATAATAAATCATATATCTCTTTTTTATTAGTATTCAATATAATTTTAAATATTTATTTAATTATTTATCAATTTATTTTTATACAAATATTAATTACAAAATAAATTATTAGTGATACAGATATATTTTAAATAATTTATTTTTCATCAAAAAAATATATATGCTTATAAAATGAGGCAAAATTTTTAAAATAAAAAATTATTATTTAGTAATATATCTTATTTTGATTTTGAATCATTTTAGATTCTACAATTATATTTTAATTTATATCATTCTTATTAATACTAGTTTATTAATTTATTTATTGATCATTTTATAATATCTATTAATAAAATTATTTATATTTAGTTTACATTATATATAATTATTAAGATTAATATAACTAAATATTATATTCACATTTAAAAAAATAAAAATTATTAATTTTCAAAGGTTACTACCTTCAAAAATTTAAAAAAAATCAAAAAATTAAATTTTTTGTTTTTTTATTCGTTAGATAATAACAAAAAATAACTAAAGGTCTTAACACTTAAATCACTAAACTCCTAACCACAAAAACACCTTAATACTTAAATCATTAAACTGGTATATCCTGAATAATAAATAATAAATCTCAATTTTATTTGTATTCATTATAATTTTAAATAATTATTTTAATTATTTATTAGTTTATTATTATATAATTATAAATTATAGAATAAATTATGAGTAAGACAAATTAATTTAAATAATTTATTTATAATAACAAAAATATAAAGTTATAAAAAAAGCAAAACATTAAAAAAATTATTATTAAGTAATATATTTTAATTTGATTTTGAATACATTTAGACTTTGCTAATAAATTTTAAATAATATCTATCTTAATAATAATAGTTTATTAAATTTTTTTTGATCATTATTATAATATCTAGTAATTTAATTATTTATATTGAATTTAAATGACTTATAATTATTAAGATTATTATAACTAAATATTATATTTACATTTGAAAAAAATTTAAAAATTAATATATTTTCAAAGGTTATAACCTTTGAAAATTAATAAAATAATAAAAATAAATTTTATGTTATATCATTGTTTAAATAAAACTTATAAACAACTAAATGCCTAACCACTTAAACCACTAAACTTTTAAACACAAAAGCCCCTAAATACTTAAACCTTAAAACTCGTAAACTATAAATATAATTTAAATAATTTATTAAAATATTAATAACAAAATAAATTATGAGTGATACAAATATAATTTAAATAATTTATTTTTCTACAAAAAAAAATATAAACTTATAAAAAGAAGCAAAAACTAAAAAACAAAAATTATTATTTAATAAAAAATTTTACTTGGATTTTGAAAAATTTTAGGTTTTGCAATTATATTTTAATTTATATCATTCTTATTAATGATAGTTTATTAATTTTTTATTGATCATTATTATAATATCTATTAAAAAATCTATTTATATTGAGTTTAAATTATAAATAATTATTAAGATTATTATTACTGAAAATTATATTCACATTTAAAGAAAATTAAAAATTATTATATTTTCAAATGTTATAACCTTTGAAATTTTGAAAAAATATCAAAAATAAATTTTTTATTATTTCATTATTTGAAAAAAACCTATAAACCATTAAATGCCTAAATACTTAAATCAATAACTTCTAAATCTCGAAAACCCTAAATAGATAAATTTTTTAAACATGTATATCCTAAATAATAAATAATAAATCTCATTTTTATTTTTTTCATTAAAATTTTAAATATTCATTTTAATTATTTATTTGTTTATTTTTATATAAATATTAATTACAAAATAAATTATAAGTTATACAAATATAATTTATATAAATTTTTTTGAACATAAAAATATAGATAAACTTAATAAAAGAAAAAAAATTAAAAACAAACAATTATTATATAGTAATATATTTTTCATTGTTTCTGAATCATTTTAGATTTTGCAATTATATTTAAATTGATATCTAACATATTTATAATAGATTATTAATTTATTTTTTGATCATTATTAGAATATTTATCAATAAAAATATTTATATTGAATTTATATGATATATAAATTTAATTAATTATTATAACTAAATATTGTATTCACTTTTGATAAAAGTTTTAAAATTTTTATATTTTCAAAGATTATAACAATTGAACATGCGAAAAAATAAAAAAAATATTTGTTTTGTTATTACATTGTTTAAATAAAACCTATAAATCACTAAATGCCTAAACACTTAAATCACTAAACTACAAAATCCTGATACCCCTATATAGATAATCCTTTAAACCGGTATACCCTAAATAATAATTAATAAATCTCATTTTTATTTGTTTTCATTATAATTTAAAAAATTTATTTTTATTGTTAAGTTTTATATATATATATATATAATTATAAAATAAATTATGAGTTAATAATATAATTTATAAAAATTATTTTTAATCAAAAAATTGATAGGCTTATAAATTGAATAAAAATTTAAAAACAAAAATTATTATTCAGTAATATATTTTGCTTTGATTTTGAATAATTTTAGGTTTTGATATTATATTTTAAGTAATATCAATTTTATTCATAATGAATTTTTAATTTATTTTTTGATAATTATTAGAATATCTATCAATAAAATTGTTTATATTGAATTTATAAGATATATAATTATTATGATTATTATAAATAAATATTGTATTCACTTTTGAAAAAAATTTAAAAATTATTATATTTTCAAAGGTTATAATCTTAAAAAATGATAAAAAATAATAAAAATAAATTTTTAGTTATTTTATTTTTTAAATAAAACCTATAGACCATTAAATACGTACTTACTTAAATTAGTAAGCTCATAACCCCCGAAACCCCTAAATACATAAAGATTTTAACATTTATATACTATTAAAAAATAATAAATCTCATTTTTATTTCTATTTATTATAATTTTAAATATTCATTTTAATTATTTATAGTTTAATTTTTTAAAAAAATTAATTGCAAAATAAATTTTGAGTGAGACAGATATTATTTATATAATTTATTTTTAATCATAAAAAAATATAAGCTTATAAAAAGATTGAAAATTTTAAAAATTAAATAGTATTAGTTAGTAATATATTTTTAATTGATTTTGAATCATTTTGTGTTATGTAAATATATTTTAATTAATATTTATATTATTAATAATAGTTTATTAATTTAATTTTTGATCATTATTATAATATCTATCATTAAAATTATTTATATTGAATTTATATGATTTATAATTAATATGATTAATATAATTATACATGGTATTCACATTTCAAAAGATTTTAAAAATTATTTTATTTCAAAGGTTATAACCTTTGAAAATCTAAAAAAAATCAAAAAAAAATCTTTTATTTTTATTATATAAATAAAACCTATATGCCACTAAATGCCTAAAAACATAAATTACTAAACTCCTAAATGACAAAACTCCTAAATAATCGATCCATTAAACTGGTATACAATATATAATTGTTGGGCAATTGTGCTTCCACGGTAGCAAGATTGAGATAAATAAACACAGAAACAATATAAAACAAAGATATAT
>JAREIK010002620.1:0-27041 GCA_029783825.1 Sapria himalayana | reverse complement strand
TTTTTGATAATTAATATCATATCTATTAATAAAATTATTTATAATTAGTTTATATTATATATAATAATAATGATTAATATTACTAAATATTTTATTAATATTTAAAAAAAATTTAAAAATTATTATATTTTCAAATGTTATAACCTTTGAAAATGTGAAAAAAATAACAAAAATAATTTTTTTGTTATTTCATTGTTTAAATAAATCCTATAAACCACTAAATGCATAAATACTTAAATCAATAACTCCAAAATCTCGAAAACCCTAAATAGATAATCATTTTAAACTGGTATACCCTAAATAATAAATAATATATCTCAATATTATTTTTTCATTATAATTTAAAATATTCATTTTTATTATTTATTCATTTATTTTTATATACTCATTAATTACATCATAAATTGAGTAAGACAAATATAATTTATATAATTATTTTTCATAAAAAAATATAGATAAACTTTAAAAAAAAAATTCAAAACAAAAAATTTTATATAATAACATATTTTGTTTGTTTCTGAATCATTTTAGGTTTTGTAATTATATTTAAATTGATATCTATCTTATTAATAATAGATTATTAATTTTTTCTTTGATCATTATTAGAATATTTATCAATATGAATATTTATATTGAATTTATATGATATATAAATATAATGATTATTATAAATAAATATAGTATTCACTTTTGAAAAAAATTTAAAAATTATTATATTTTCAAAGGTTATAACCTTTGAAAATATCAAAAAATAAAAAAAATAAATTTTTTGATATTTTATTTAAATAACACCTATAAACCACTAAATGCATACAAAGTTAAATCAGTAAGCTCCTAAACCCCGTAATGCCAAAATACATAAACCTTTAAACTGTTATATTCTACTTAATAATTAATATATCTAATTTTTAATTTTATTTATTATTATTTTAAATATTCATTTTAATTATTTATTAGTTTATTTTTATAGAAATATTTATTACAAAATAAATTATCAGTGCGACAAATATAATTTAAAATATATATACGCTTATAAAAGAAGTAAAAATTTAAAAATAAAAAATTATTATCCAATAATATATTTTACTTTAATTTTGAATCAATTTGGGTTTTATAAATATTTTTTAATTAATAACTATCTTTTTATTAATAGTTTATTAATTTAATTTTTGATCATTATTATATTATCCATCAATAAAAATTTTTATAATGAATTTATATGATATATAAATATTAATATTATTATAACTAAATATTGTATTCACATTTCACAAAATTATAAATATTATTATAACCTATGAAAATGATAACAAATTATAAAAAATTTGTTTGTTATTTTATTTTTTAAATAAAAACTATAAACCACTAAAAGCTTAAAAATATAAATTGCTAAGCTCCTAAACACCAAAACAACTAAATACTTATTTTCTTAAACTGGTATAGATTAATAAAAAATCATACATCTCATTTTAATTTTTATTAAGTATAATTTTAAATTTTTATTTTAATTATTTTCAGTTTTTTTATAGAAATATTAATTAGAAAATAAATTATTAGTGAGACAGATCTAATTTAAAATAAAACAGTATCCTTAAATAATAAATAAAAAATCAAATTTTTTTTCATTATAATTTTAAATATTCATTTTAGTTATTTATTTGTTTATTTTATATAAATATTAATTACAAAATAAATTGAGCTAGGCAAACAAAATTTATATAGATTATTTTTCATCAAAAAATTATAGATAAACTTTTTAATAGAAAAAAAATTTACAAAACAAAAAATTATTATATAGTAGTATATTTTGATTTGCTTCTGAATCATTTTAGGTATTGTAATTATATTTTAATTGATATCTATTATATTAATAATAGATTATTAATTTATTTTTTATTCATTATTAGAATATTTATCAATAAAATTGTTTATATTGAATTTACATGATATATAATTTATCAAGATTATTATAACTAAATATTATATTTATATTTAAAAATAATTTAAAAATTATTATATTTTTTAAGGTTATCGTCTTTGAAAATGAGATAAAATCACAAAAATAAATTGTGTGTTATTTTATTGATTATATAAAACCTATAAACTACTAAATGCATAAACGCTTAAATCATTAAACTCTTAAACCCCAAAACCCTTAAATACTTAAACATTTAAACCATCTTTAAAGGTTTAAGTATTTATAAATAATATATAAATATCTATCAATAAATAATAGTTTATTAATTTATTTTTTGATCATTATTATATTTATATTTATATTTAGTTTATTAATATATATCAATAAAATTATTTATGTTTAATTTACATGATATATAATTATAAAGTTTATTATAACTAAATATTGTATTCACATTTGAAAAAAATTTAAAAATTATTATATTTATAAAGGTTATAACCTTCAAAATTGATAAAAATTTGAAAAATAATTTTTTTGTTATTTCATTATTTAAATAAAACATATAAACTAATAAATGCCTAATTACTTAAATCACTAAACTTTTAAACTTCTAAATACTCAAACCATTAAACAGGTATACCCTAATTAAATAATCATAAATCTCATTTTTATTCGTATTCATTATAATATCAATATTCATTTAATTATTTATTAGTTTATTTTTATAGAAATATTAATTGCAAAATAAAATTATTAATGAGACAAATATAATTTAAATAATTTATCTTCATCAAAAAAATTTATAATCTTATAAAAAGAATCAAAAATTTAAAAATAAAAAATTATTATTTTGTAATATATTTTACTTTTATTTTGAATAGTTTTAGGTTTTGCAAATATATTTTAATTAATATCTATCTTATTAATAATAGTTTATTAATCTATTTTAGGATTGGTATTATAATATCGATCAATAAAATTATTTATATTGAATTTACATTATATTTAATTTTTATGATTATTATAATTAAATATTGTATTAACATTTGAAAAAAAATTAAAAATTATAATATTTTCAATGGTTATAACCTTGAAAATTATAAAAAATCATAAAAATTAATTTTTTGTTATTTAAATTTTTAAATAAAGCCTATAAACCACAAAATACCTAAATA
This sequence comes from Sapria himalayana, assembly GCA_029783825.1. Lineage (NCBI taxonomy): Eukaryota > Viridiplantae > Streptophyta > Magnoliopsida > Malpighiales > Rafflesiaceae > Sapria > Sapria himalayana. Next base: position 23,948 of record JAREIK010002620.1, on the reverse strand, counting down.
CTTAAATTACTAAAGTCCTAAACCCTGACACTGGTGCACCACACACACATAGCGACGGACCATAGTAAACACGTGCACATATTCTTGTCTATTTTGGTGTAGCATTTAGAGGGGCCAGCATGTCTTGGAAGCAGCCAAAAGTAAGGGCAACCAGCTTGTAAAGGGCGCAACTAGCAAGTCGGGATAATAACATAAAGACAATTGATGAGACCGAGCAAAGTGGTCGGGAGTAAACCCGGGAGTAGCTAAGAGTGGGTCCCACAAGCCATATCAGGCAGCATAAAGGGCACCCAACAATCGCCCAACAGGAGTAGTGGGTAATCTATGATTAATTGGAGAGCCGGAAAAATCCGAAGCATCACCAAGCAGTGCCAGTAAGCAATGGAGTCCAGGCCAGCCACACGGGAGCGAAAGATTCAAACTTGTAGTTTATGTTTGTAGTCTTATTAGTATTTTGGACTTTGTATGCACCATGTACTTGTAGAGACTGGTCATGACATACTCACACACTCAATCTTGTCTGTTCTCTATGTAGCATGCAATGAGGGCAATTGACCCATGAGTATCTCTAAGTGGGGCCCACTAATGCATTTTGTAAATACACATTAGGCGATGCTACACTTCCGGGAGCAGAAGACCCATCTTTATAGGATTTTGTAATTTTACTTGTATTCTAGCTTGGTTGTACGCGTAGATAATTAGACTATGAGATGGACCTCATCACACATGCACACCGATGCATGCATATTTTTTGATATTTTGTTGGTGCAACATACAACCACTTCTTGGAGCTCGAGGAGGAAGCATTCTAACCCAATAGATACTCTTTTGATTATCATTGGAGGAAAAGAATGTGGAATTCAGAGGTGAGAATGAATTGACAAAGTGCCGTAGATATGGACTTGTGGATTTATGGGTATTCAGTTTTACATGTATTCCATTACATAGCAATGACATAAAAAAATGCTTGATGCTGCATTTCACACACATGCACAATCTTATATTTGCATTGTTTTTATATGGTGCATCATTCAGGTTCCTCCAAAAGGCTTGACAAAATGGAAAGGATGTAGTGCGAATAATGACTCAATGCCATCTCTGAAGTCAGGGAATGCTAGGTGATTTTAGTTGTATTCCTACGCTTGGAATTATTAGGCATTATGTTTTTTTATGTATTTTATGCATAGAATCATTAAGGTGCATAGGATTTGGTGGGCTGGCCTAAATTAGTCATCTTTTTAGTCTCTAGTAAGTTGTGTGCCTAAATGATAAATAGAGTGTGTATTTACCAAAAAAAACAAAAAAAAACCATAAACCCTAAACTTTAAATCCTAAACCTTAAACCATAAACTATAAACCTAACCCATAAACCCAAAATCCTAAATCTCATGTTTTGCACTTTTATAATCAAATGACTAAGTGTTAAATTTAAATAGAAATTCACAACTTTTAGAAATGTCACAGATTTACCTTTTTGTATATGTAACACAAAGTCATGACTCATGGGGTGAGTTATGGATTCATTCTCTTTCTTGCTTTAGATTATTATAGCATTAGCAATGGTCATGATTGTATATTTTGTCTCTAGAACACAAAATCATATAGATGAGAATATGCCATAACTTCTGTCTCTCTGTTGAACATATTGTTATGTCACTAAGAATGATCATGAATACATATTTAATCACTATAATACTGGGTCACAGTATTGGATATGACTATAGCTTGTGCATTTTATCTTTATATTGCAAAGTCATTGCACTAGGAATTATTGTAACTTTGGACATTCCTCAAGAGCAAAAGTCATGACCCTAGAAATAGTTAAAGCTGGATTACTACTTTTTATAACTTTCTATAGCTAAAATTCTTAGGATTGGAGATATCATTATGGCTTTTTCCTTTGATTTGTGACCTCAAGTGTTAATATGCAAGACTAATATTTTGAGCAATGATTAAAACCTTCTATACATTTGAATATGATTCATTTACACCTTTTGGGTCTTGTGAGCTTGTATACATAACTCATTTAATATAAAATGAAAGAAATAATACTTTTCATATCCATGAGGATATAAAAAAAGGGCTTAGACATGCCAATAAAATAAATTTTTTGATTCTTGATTGAAAGAGAGCCCATACTTCTTGCCCTGCTCAAACCACCCTAGGGCTAGTTTGTTCTAATAGGCTACAAGGTGGTTATTTTTTTAGAGGTGGACTATGTTTTAAAAAAATTGCTTTGAGTGTGTGCATGAGAGATATTTTAGAAGAAATTACAATGATCAATATAAATAGCATCCTCAACAATTAGCTATTTCAAAACATAGGGGTACAATTTTGATTTAGTCTGTTAGCGTAAATTAATCAAATTACCTTTGATAGCCTAGTGATTCAACATCAAATATAATGAGACATAATAGAGAGAAAGTAAAAGCTCCTATTATTTTGTTTAAAGCTTTAGCAATCATTCAAGAATTGAGAGAGGAACAAAATAAATTATTTTAATTATTCATTATAATTTTAATTATTTATCAGTTTATTTTTTTAGAAATATTAATTAAAAAATAAATTATTAGTGAGATAGATCTAATATTAATTAAACCGGTATATCCTAAATAATAAAGAATAGATATCTTTTTTTTTTCATTTTAATTTTAAATATTCAAATTTAATTATTTATTTGTTTATTTTTATATAAATATTAATTATAAAATAAATTATGAGTTACACAAATATAATTTATATAAATTATTTTTCATAAAAATAATATAGATAAACTTTTTAAAAGAAAAAAAATTTAAAACAAAAAATTAATATATAGTAATATATTTTGCTTTGCTTCTGAATCATTTTAGGTTTTGTAATTATATTATAATTGATATCTATCTTATTAATAATAGATAATTAATTTATTTTTTGATCATTATTAGAATATTTATCATTAAAATTGTTTATATTGAATTTATAAGATATATAAATATAATGATTATTATAACTAAATATTGAATTCACTTTTGAAAAAAATTTAAAAATTATTATATTTTCAAAGGTTATAACAGGAAAAAATGAGAACAAATAATAAAAAATAAAATTTTTGTTATATCATTTTTTAAATAAAACCTAAAGATCATTAAATGCTTACTTACTTAAATCAGTAAGCTCATAAATCCCGAAACCCCTAAATATATAAACCTTTTAACAGCTATATACTACTTAATAATAATAAATCTCATTTGTATTTCTATTTATTATAATTTTAAATATTCATTTTAATTATTTTTAGTTTAATTTTTTAGAAAAATTAAAAACAAAATAAATTTCTAGTGAGACAAATATTATTTAAATAATTTATTTTAATAAAAAATAATATAAGCTTATAAAAATAAGGAAAAATTTAAAAATTATATATTATTATTTAGTAATATTTTTTGATTTGATTTGAATCATTTTGTGTTATGTAAATATATTTTAAATAATATTTATATTATTAATAATAGTTTATTAATTTAATTTTTTGATCATTATTATAATATCTATCATTAAAATTATTTATATTGAATTTATATGATATATAATTAGTAAGATTAATATAATTATACATTGTATTCACATTTCAAAAAATTTTAAAAATTATTTTATTTTCTAAGATTATAACCTTTGAAAATCAGAAAAAATCAAAAAAAAAGAATTTTAAATTTTTATTATATAAATAAAACCTATAAACCACTAAATACCTAAAAACATAAATTCCTAAACTACTAAATGATAAAACTCCTAAATAATCGAACTATTAAACCGGTATACAATATATATTAAATAATAAATCTCATTTTAATTTGTATTCTTTATAATTTTAAATATTCATTTTAATTATTTATTAGTTTATTTTTTATAGAAATATCAATCACAAAATAAATAATGAGTGAGACATATAATTATAATAATTTATTTTTAATAAAAAAATAAGCTTATATAAAGAAGTAAAAATTTTAAAACAAAAAATTATTATTTAGTAATATATTTTACTTTGATTTTGAATCATTATATATAGGTTTTGCAATTATATTTTAATTGCGATCAATCTTATTAATAATAGTTTATTAATTTATTATTTGATCATTTTTATAATATCGAACAATAAAATTACTTATATTCAATTAAAATGTCTTATAATTATTAAGTTATTAAAACTAAATATTATTTTTACAATTTAAAAAAATTTAAAAATTATTATATTTTCAAAGGTTATAACCTTCAAAAATGATAAAAAATCACAAAAATAATTTTTTATTATTTTATTATTTAAATAAAACTCATAAATCACTAAATGCCTAAACATTTAAATCTCTAGACTCCTAAACACCAAAATCCCCTAAATACTTAAACCATTAATATCTATCTCATTATAAATAGTTTATTAATTTAATTTTTGATCATTATTATAGTATCTATCAATAAAATTTTTTATATTTATTTTATATGATATAGAATTATTAAAATTATTATAACTAAATATTGTATTTAAATTTCAAAAAATTTTAAATATTATTAAATTTTCTAAGGTTATAACATTTGAAAATGACAAAAATTACAAATTTTTTTTGTTATTTTATTGTTTAAATAAAACCTATAAATAACTAAATTCCTAAAAACATAAATCACTAAACTCCTAAACGACAAAACCTCAAAATACTTAAAATATTAAACTGGTATACATTAATAATAAATCATAAATCTCATTTTAATTTTTATTCACTATAATTTAAAATTTTTATTTTAATTATTTATCAGTTTATTTTTATAGCAATATTAATTACAAAATAAATTATTAGTGAGATAGATATAACTTAAATTAAACTGGTATACCCTAAATAATAAATAATAAATCTCATTTTTTTTCATTATAATTTTAAATATTCATTTTAATTATTATTTTTTATTTTTATATAAATATTAATTAAAAAATAAATTATGAGTTAGAAAAATATACTTTATGTAAATTATTTTTAATCAAAAAAATATAGAATAACTTTTTAAAATAAAAAAAAATTTCAAAACAAAAAATTATTATATAGTAATATATTTTGCATTGCTTATGAATCATTTTAGGTTTTGTAATTATATTTTAATTGATATCTATCATATTAATAATAGATTATTAATTTATTTTTGATCATTATTAGAATATTTATCACTAAAATTGTTTATGTTGAATTTATATGATATATAAATATAATTATTATTAAAACTAAATATTGAATTCACTTTTGAAAAAATTTAAAAATTATTAAATTTTCAAAGGTTATAACCTTTGAAAATATCAAAAAATAATAAAAATAAATGTTTTGTTATTTTTATTTTTTAATTATTTGTGAGACAGATATAACATAAATTAAACCGGTATACCATAAATAATTAATAATAAATCTTATTTTATTTTTCATTATAATTTTAAATATTCATTTTAATTATTAATTTTTTATTTTTATATAAATATTAATTAAAAAATAAAATTATTAGTTAGACTAATATACTTTATGTAAATTATTTTTTATTAAAAAAATATAGAATAACTTTTTAAAATAAAAAAAAATTTCAAAACAAAAAATTATTATATAGTAATTAATTTTGCTTTGCTTATGAATATAATATTATTATAACTAAATATAATAAAAATATATAAATATTATATGTAACATATTTTAAATATTTACAAAACATAAATAATAGAATAACATTTAGTAATATATTTTTTTTATTATATATAAAGTTGATAATAATTATTATATAGTAATATATTTTATATATTTTTATTTCAAAATTAAATATACTTTATGTAAATTATTAAATTTATTAATTATTAAGTATTATATAGCAGTTTAATGAATTATGTATTTAGGCATTACGGGGTTTAGGAGTTTACTAATATAACTGTGTATGCATTTAGTGGTTTATAGGATTTATTTACAAAATAAAATAACAAAATATTTTTTTTTTATTTTTTCATATTTCTAAAGGTTATAAACCTTTGTAAATATAATAATTTTTAATTTTTTTTCAAAAGTGAATTCAATATTTAGTTATAATAATCATTATATTTATATATCATATAAATTCAATATAAACAAATTTATTGATAAATATTCTAATAATGATCAAAAAATAAATTAATAATCTATAATTAATAAAAAGATATCAATTAAAAAAAAGATAGATATCAATTAAATATAATTATAAAACCTAAAATGATACAAAAGCAAAGCAAAATATATTACTATATAATAATTTTTCGTTTAGATATTTTTATTATTTTAAAAAGTTTATCTATAATTTTTTGATGAAAAATAATATATATAAAGTATATTCATCTAACTCAAATAATTTTATAATTAATATTTATATATAAATAAACAAATAAATAATTAAAATGAATAATTAAAATTATAAAAAAAATAAGATTTATTATTTTTTATTTAGGGATACCGGTTTAATTTAAATTAGATCTGTATAACTAATAATTTATTTTATAATTAATATTTCTATAAAAATAAACTGATAAAAAATTAAAATAAAATTATAAAATTATACTGAATAAAAATTAAAATGAGATTTAAGATGTATTATTAATGTATACCAGTATAATGGTTTTAGTATTTAAAGGTTTTGTCGTTAGGACTTTAGTAATTTATGTTTTTAGGCTTTTTGTGGTTTATAGGTTTTATATAAAAAAATAAAATCACAAAAAAAAATTTCTATAATTTGTTGTCATTTTCTTAAGTTATAACCTTAGAAAATATAAAAATATTTACAATTTTTTGAAATGTGAATACATTATTTAGTTATAATAATATTAATAAATATATATTATATAAATTCAATAGAAACAATTTTATTGATAGATAATTTAAAAATGATCAAAAATTAAATTAATAAACTATTAATAAAAGATAGATATTAATTTAAAAATATTTACAAAACCCAAATTGATACAAAATTAAAGTAAAATATAATACAGGATAATAATTTTTAATTTTTAAATTTTAATTCTTTTATAAGCATATATCTTTTTTGATTAAAAATAAATTATTTAAATTATATTTGTCGCACACCTAATTTATTTTGTAATAAATATTTTTATAAAAATAAACTAATAAATAAATAAAATGAATTTTTAAAATTATAATAAATAGAAATAAAAATTAGATTTATTAATTATTATGTATTATATAGTGGTTTAATGTTTTATGTATTTAGGTATTACGGGGTTTAAGGATTTACTGATTTAATTGTGTATCTATTTAGTGGTTTATTGGTTTTATTTTAAAAATAAAATAACAAAAAATTTATTTTTATTATTTTTTGATATTTTCAAAGGTTATAACCTATGAAAATATAATAATTTTTAAATTTTTTTTAAAAAGTGAATAAATATTTATTTATAATAATCATAATAATTATATATCATATAAATTAAATATAAACAATTTTATTGATAGATATTCTAATAATTATCAAAAAATAAATTAAAAATCTATTAAGAATAACTTTGATATTACTTAAAATATAATATCAAAACCTGAAATGATTCAAAAGCAAAGCAAAATATATTACTTAAAAATAATCGTTTGTTTTCAAATTTTTATTCTTTTTATAAGCTTATTTATTTTTTGATGATAAATAATTTTTATAAATTATATTTTTACCTCAAAATTTATTTTATTATTAATATATATATATATAACTAAAGAATCAAAATAAATTTTCTAAATCATAATGAAAACAAATAAAAATGAGATTTATTAATTATTATTTAGGGTATACCGGGTTAAATGATTATCTATATAGGGGTATCAAGATTTTGTAGTTTAGTGATTTAAGTGTATAGGCATTTAGTGATGTATAGGTTTTATTTAAACAATGAAATAATAAATTTTTTTTTTATTTTTTCACATTTTCAAAGGTTATAACCTTTGAAAATATAATAATTTTAAAATTTATTTCAAAAGTGAATATAATATTTAGTCATAATAATCATTATATTTATATATCATTAAATTCAATATAAACATTTTTATTGATAAATATTCTAATAATGATTAAAAAATAAATTAATAATCTATTATTAATAAGATAGATATCAAGTAAAATATAATTACAAAACCTAAAATGATTCAGAAGCAAAGCAAAATATATTACTATATAATAATTTTTTGTTTTGAAAATTTGTTTTCTTTTAAAATGTTTATCTATAATTTTTTGATGAAAAATAATTTATATTAATTATTTTTGTCTAGCTCAATTTATTTTGTAGTTAATATTTATATATAAATAAACAAATAAATAATTAAAATGGATATTTAAAATTATAATGAAAAAAATGAGATTTATTATTTATTATTTAGGGATACTGTTTTAATTTAAATTAGATCTGTCTCACTAAGAATTTATTTTTTAATTAATATTTCTAAAAAAATAATTTGATAAATAATTAAAATAAAAATTTAAAATTATTCTGAATAATATTTAAAATGAGATTTATGATTTATTATTACTGTATACCAGTTTAATAGTTTAAGTATTTAAAGGTTTTTTCATTTATGATTTTACTGATATATGTTTTTAGGCTTTTAGTGGTTTATACGTTTTATTTAAAAAAATAAAATATCAAAAAAGTTTGCTATAATTTTTTCTCATTTTCATAGGTTATAACCTTTGAAAATATAATTATATTTAAAATTTTTTGAAATGTGAATACAATACTTAGTTATAATAATATTAAAAATTATATATTATATAAATTCAATAAACAATTTTATTTATATATATTATAATAATGATCAAAATTAAATTTAAAAACTATTGATATTAAGATAGATATTAATTAAAAAATAAATACAAAACCCAAATTGATTCAAAATTATAGTAAAATATATTTATGACTAACAATTTTTAATTTTTAAATTGTACTTCTTTTATAATCATATATATTTTTTAAATTATATTTGTCGCACTCATAATTTATTTTGTAATAAATATTTCTATAAAAATAAACTAATAAATAATTAAAATGAATATTTAAAATTATAATAAATAGAATTAAAAATTAGATTTATTAATTATTAAGTAGTATATATCAGTTTAATGGTTTATGTATTTTGGCATTATGGGGTTTAGGAGTTTACTGATTTAACTATTCATGCATTTAGTGGTTTATAGGCGTTATTTTATAAAAATATCAAAAAATTTATTTTTTTTAATTTTTGATATTTTCAAAGGTTATAACCTTTAAAAATATAATAAATTTTAAATTTTTTTCAAAAGTGAATACTATATTTAGTTATAATAATCATTATATTTATATATCATATAAATTCAATAAAACTATTTTTATTGATAAATATTCTAATAATGATTAAAGAATAAATTAATAATCTATTATTAATAAGATAGATATCAATTTAAATATAATTATAAAATTTAAAAAGATTCAGAAATAAAGCAAAATATATTACTATATAATAATTTTTTGTTTTGAATTTTTTTTCTTTTAAAAAGTTTATCCATATTTTTTTGATGAAAAATAATTATATAAATTACATTTGTCTAACTCATTTTATTCTGTAATTAATAATTATATAAAAATAAATGAATAAATAATTAAAATGAATATTTTAAATTATAATGAAAAAAATAAAATTGAGATTTATTATTTATTTTTTAGGGTATACCAGTTTAAAATGATTTTCTATTTAGGGTTTTCGAAATTTAGGAGTTATTGATTTAAGTAATTAGGCATTTAGTGGTTTATAGGATTTATTTAAACAATGAAATAACAAAAAAATTATTTTTGTTATTTTTTCAAATTTTCAAAGGTTATAACATTTGAAAATATAATAATTTTAAAATTTTTTAAAATGTGAATAAAATATTTAGTAATATTAATTATTATAATTATATATAATATAAACTAATTATAAATAATTTTATTGATAAATATGATATCAATTATCAAAAAATAAATTAATAAACTATTATTAATATGATAGATATAAATTAAAATATAATTACAAAACCTAAAATGATTAAAAATCAAACTAAAATTTATTACTAAATAATAATTTTTTGTTTTTAAATTTTTACTTCTTTTAATAAGATTATATATTTTTTTATTAAAAGTAAATTATTAATATTATATTTGTCTGGCTAATTATTTATTTTTTAATTAATATTTATATAAAAAATAAACTAATAAATATTCAAAATTATAATGAATACAAATTAAAATGAGATTTAAGATTTATTATTGCTGTATATGTAATTTAATTTTTGATAATCTGTTTGTATAACCAAATATTTTTTTTCTTTTTTAATATTTTCATGTAAGTGTAGGAAACAAAATATTACGAGGCCGGGGATGCAGCAGTAGCACAATAACAGAGGTCTCGCAGACCGGACAGTGGGCCGAAATTGGAGCAGAGCATGACCCGTCTAATGATCCGACCCGCTCCGGTTAAATGAACCGAGAGAAATTTTAATATAAAATGTTTTGTAATTTTATTTTCGGGTGGCTGTTTTTGGACTCATGGAATTGTTCATCATCTCTCTCTCTTTTCTCTGTTGATTTATCACGACTATTCTGTGTGCTGCATACTGTAAGATATTTTTGTTGCTTTAATCTGTAACGCATAACTATTTTCTGGTGGATTTAGCTAGTCGTACTAAGCGACTAGCGAACCACGTTATTTTTGGTGTTTATTTCTTGTTTTTTGATTCTATCATGGATGATTGCTGAATTGGGATATATATATTTCTTGTTTTCTATTGTTTTTGTGTTTATGTATCTCAATCTCAATACTGTGGAAGCATAATTGCCCAAAAATTATACATGGAATACCAGTTTAATGGATCTATTATTTAGGGGTTTTGTCGTTGAGGTGTCTAGCAATTTATTTTTTTAGGCATTTAGTGGTATATAGGTTTTATTTATTTAATAAAAATAATTTTTTTTTTGATTTTTTTAGATTTTCAAAATTTATAAACTTTAAAAATAAAATAATTTTTAAACTCTTTTTAAATGTGAATACCATGTATAATTATATTAATCTTATTAATTATATATCATATAAATTCAATATAAATAATTTTAATGATAGCTATTATAATAATGATCAAAAATTAAATTTATAAACTATTATTAATAATATAAATATTAATTAAAATATATTTACATAACCCAACATGATTCAAAATCAAATAAAAAAAAATTACTAAATAATAATATTTAATTTTTAAATTTTTCCATCTTTTAATAAGCTTATATTTTTTTATGATTAAAAATAAGGTTAATGTATTTAAGGGTTTCGGGTTTTATGAGCTACTGATTTAAGTAAGTAAACATTTAGTGGTCTATAGATTTTATTTAAAAAAGAAATAACAAAAAATTTATTTTTTGTATTCTTTCTCATTTTTAAGATTAAAACCTTTGAAAATATAATAATTTTTAAATTTTTTTCAAAAGTGAAATCAATATTTATTTATAATAATAATAATTATTATTATATATCATATAAATTAAATATAAACAATTTTATTCATAAATATTCTAATAATTATCAAAAAATAAATTAAAAATCTATTATGAATAAGATTGATATTACTTAAAATATAATATTAAAACCTTAAAAGATTCAAAAGCAAAGCAAAATATATTACTTAATAATAATTATTTGTTTTTAAATTTTTATTCTATTTATAAGCTTATCAATTTTTTGATGAAAAATAATTTTTATAAATTATATTTTTAACTCATAATTTATTTTATAATTAATATATATATATATATATATATATAAAACTTAACAATCAAAATGACTTTTTTAAATTATAATGAAAACAAATAAAAATGAGATTTATTAATTATTATTTAGGGTATACCGGTTTAAAGAATTTTCTATATAGGGGTATCAGGATTTTGTAGTTTAGTGATTTAAGTGTTTAGGCATTTAGTGATTTATAGGTTTTATTTAAACAATCAAATAACAAAAAAAATATTTTTTTTATTTTTTCACATGTTCAAAGGTTATAATTTTGAAAATATCAAAATTTTAGAATTTGTTTCAAAAGTGAATATAATATTTAGTTATAATAATTATTAAATTTATATATCATATAAATTCAATATAAACATTTTTAATGATAAATATTCTAATAATGATCAAAAAATAAATTAATAATCTATTATTAATAAGTTAGAATATCAATTAAAATATAATTACAAAACCTAAAATGATTCTGAAACAAAGCAAAATATGTTACTATATAATATTTTTTTTGTTTTTAAATTTTATCTTCTTTTATTAAGTTTATCTATATTTTTTTGTCGAAAAATAATTTATATAAATTATATTTGTATAACTTATAATTTATTTTGTAATTATTATTTATATAAAAATAAACAAATAAATAATTAAAATGAATATATAAAATTATAATGAATAAAATAAAATGTTATTTATTTTTTATTATTTAGGATATACATGTTTAAAAAATTTATCTATTTATGGTTTTTGAGATTTAGAAGTTAGTGATTTAAGTATTTAGGCATTTAATGGTTTATAGGTTTTATTCAAACAATGAAATAGCAAAAAATTTATTTTTGATATTTTTTCAAATTTTTAAATGTTATAACATTTGAAAATATAATAATTTTAAAATCTTTTAAAAATGTTTATACAATATTTAGTAATAATAAATATTATAACTATATATAATATCAACTAAATATAAACAATTTTATTGATAGATATTATATCAATTATCAAAAAATAAATTAATAAACTATTATTAATATGATAAATATAAATTAAAATATAATTTAAAAAGCTAAAATGATTCAAAATCAAAGTAAATTTATTACTAAATAATATTTTTTTTTAGTTTTTACATCATTTTATGAGCTTATATGTATATTTGATGAAAAATATAATATTTAAATTATATTTGTATCACTCATAATTTATTTTGTAATTAATATTTCTATAAATTATTTAAATTTATTTAAGGTTTACGAGATTAAAGGTATAAGTATATAGGGGCTTCAAGGTTTAGGAGTTTAGATATTTATGTATTTAGGCATTTAATGGTTTATAAGTTTTATTTAAACAATGATATAACAAAAAAATTATTTTTGTTATTTTTTCTAATTTTTGATGGTTTAATTATATTTGTATCACTCATAATTTATTTTTATATCTATGATATAACAAAAAATTTATAAGTTTATTTTTGAAGATTTTTTTTAAACAATGATATACAAATACAAAAAATTATATTTGTATCACTCATAATTTGTTCTCATTTTTGAAGGTTTATTTAAATATTTCTTATTTTTTCTCATTTAATGTTTTTCTCATTTAATGTTTTTCTCATTTAATGGTTTATAATTTTATTTAAAATTTATAAGTTTAGATATAACTTTGAAAATAATTAAATTTTTAAATTTTTTTTATATGTGAATACTATATTTAGTTATGATAATCTTAATAAAAATATATCATGTAAATTCAATATAAACAATTATTTTGAAATATATTATATTAATGATCAAAAAATAAATTAATAAACTATTATTAATAAAATTTATATTATTTTAAATATATTTGCAAAACATAAATTTATTAAAAATCAAAGTAAAATATATTACAAAATAATACTTTCTTTGATGTTTTGCTTCTATTTATAAGTTTATATTTTTTGTTATTAAAAGTAAATTATTTAAATTATATTTGACTTCCTCATAATTAATTTTTAATTTATAATTCTATAAAAATAAACTAATAAATAATTAAAATTAATATTTAAAATTATAATGAATACAAATAAAATAGAGATTTATTATTTATTATTCAGGATATACTAGTTTAATGGTTTAAGTATTTAGGTGTTTTGGGGTTTAGTGATTTATGTGTTTAGACCTTTAGTGATTTATAGTTTTTATTTGAAGAATAAAAAAAATAAAAAATTTAATCTTTTGATTTTTTTTTAATTTTTGAAGGTTATATAACCTTTGAAATTATAATAATTTTTAATTTTTTTTAAATGTGAATATAATATTCAGTAATAATAATCTTAATAATTATATATAATATAAACCCAATATAAATAATTTTATTAATAGATATTATAATAATGATCATTAAAAAATTAATAAACTATTATTAATAAGAATGATATAAATTAAAATATAATTGCAAAATCTAAAATGATTCAAAATAAAAATAAAATATATTACTAAATAATAAATTTTTGTTATTAAAATTTTGCATCTTTTTATAAGGATATATATTTTTTTTGATGAAAAATAAATTATTTAAATTAGATCTGTCTCACTAATAATTTATTTTCTAAATAATATTTCTATAAAAATAAACTGATAAATAATTATAATAAAAATTTAAAATTATACTTAATAAAAATTAAAATGAGATTTATGAATTATTATTAATGTATACCAGTTTAATATTTTAAGTATTTAGAGGTTTTGTCGTTAAAGGCATTAGCGATTTATGTTTTTCAGGCATTTAATGGTTTCTAGGTTTTATTTAAACAATGAAATAACAAAAAAATTATTTTTGATATCTTTTCACATTTTCAAAGGTGAATACAATATTTAGTAATAATAATCATTATAATTATATATAATATAAACTAAATATAAACAATTTTATTGATAGATATGATATCAATTATCAAAAAATAAATTAATACGTTATTATTATTATGATGGATATAAATTTAAATATAATTGCAAAACCTAAAATTATTCAAAATCCAAGTAAAATTTATTACCAAATAATTATTTGTGTTTTTAAAATTTTGCTTCTTTTTATAAGCTAATATTTTTTTGATGAAAAATAAATTATTTAAATTATATTTGTATCACACATAATTTATTTTGTAATTAATATTTTAATAAATTATTTAAATTATATTTAAGTTATACGAGTTTAAAGGTTTAAGTATTTAGGGGCATTTGTGTTTCGGAGTTTAAATCTTTAATTGTTTAGGCATTTAGTGGTTTATAAGTTTTATTAAAACAATGATATAGAAAAAAAATTTATTTTTATTATTTTTTCTAATTTTTGAATATAATAATTATTTATAATAATCTTCATAATTATAATTCATTTAAATTCAATATAAATAATTATATTGCTAGATATTATAATTATGATCAAAAAATAAATTAATAAACTATTATTAATAAAATAGTTATTATTTATAAAGCATTAGCAAAATCTAAATTTATTCAAATCAAAGTAAACTATATTACTAAATAATAATTTTTTTTAATGTTTTGCTTTTTATATAACTTTATATTTTTGTTATTAAAATAAATTATTTAAATTATATTTGTCTAACTCATAATTTATTTTGTAATTTATAATTCTATAATAATAAACTACTAAATAATTAAAATGAATATTTAAAATTATAATGAATAGAAATAAAATTGAGATTTATTATTTATTATTCAGGATATACTAGTTCAATTGTTTATGTATTTAGGTGTTTTGTGATTCAAGAGTTTAGTGATTTAATTGTTTAGACCGTTAGTGATTTAATTTTTTTTAAATGTGAATATAATATTTAGTTATAATAATCTTAATAATTATATATAATGTAAACTTAATATAAATAATTTTATTGGTAGATATTACAATAATGATCAATAAATAAATTAATAAACTTGTATTTATAAGAATGATATAAATTAAAATATAATTGTAAAATCATGATTCAAAATCAAAATAAGATATATTATTAAATAATAATTTTTATTTTTAAAATTCTGCCTCTTTTTATGAGCATTTTTTTTGATGAAAAATAAATTATTTATATTATATATGTCGCACTAATAATTTATTTTGTAATTAATATTTCTATAAAAATAAACTAATAAATAATTAAAATGAATATTAAAATGAATTTTTAAATTATAATTAAAAATTATAATGAATACTAATAAAACTAAGATTTATGATTTACTATTTAGACTATACTAATTTATTGTTTTAAGTATTTATGGGCCTCGGGGTTTAGGAGTTTAGGCATTTTATTATTTAGTCATTTAGTGGTTTATAGGTTTTATATAAAAAATAAAATAATAAAAAATTTATTTTTGTTATTTTTTCTAATTTTTGAAGTTTATAACCTTTGAAAATATAATAATTTTTAAATTTTATTTTTGAAAAAGAATACAATATGAAGTCATAATAATTATAATAATTATATATAATATAAATTCTATATAAACTATTCTATTGATATTTATTATAATAATAATCATAAAAAAGTAAGAACAAATTATTAATAAGATAAATATTGTTTAAAATATATTTGCATAACCTAAAATGACTCAAAATCAAAGTGAAATATTTTACTAAATATTAATTTTAAATTTTTAAATTTTTGTATCCATTTATAAGCCTATATATTTTTTGATGAAAAATAAATTATTTTAATTATATTTGTCTAACTAATAATTTATTTTTTAATTTATATTTCTATAAAATTAAACTAATAAATAATAAAAATGTATATTTAAAATTATAATGAATACTAATAAAAATGAGATTTATGATTTATTATTTAGGGTATAACTAATTAATTATATAAGTTTTTTTGGTTTTGGGTTAAGGAGTTTATTGATTTATATGTTTACACATTTTCGAGTTTATAGGTTTTATTTAATCAATAAAATAATAAAAAATTATTTTTATTAATTTTCGTGATTTTCAAAGGTTGACTTTTAAAAATATAATAATTTTTTAAAAGTTCTAAAAATTAATACAATACTTAGTTATAATAATCTTAATAATTATATTTGTTGTAGATTCAATATAAAAAAATGTATTAATATATATTATAAAAATGATGAAAAAATAAATTAATAAACTATTATTAATAAGATAGATATTAATTAAAATATATTTACAGAACCCAAAATAATTCAAAATCAAAGTAAATTATATTACTAAATAAAATTTTAAATTTTTGAAATTTTGTTTATTTTTATAAGCTTATTTTTTTTTATAAAAAATAATTTTTAAATTATATTTATCTCACTCATTATTTATTTTGAAAAGTAATATATCTATAAAAATATACTAAAAAATAATTAAAATGAATATTTAAAATTATAATGAATACAAATAAAAATGAGATTTAATATTTATTATTTAGGTTATATAGGTTTAATGGTTTAAGTATTTAGGGGGTTTTGGGGTTTAGGAGTCTAGAGATTTAAATGTTTAGGCATTTAGTGGTTTATATGTTTTATTTAAATAATAAAATAATATAAAATTATTTTTGTGATTTTTTATCATTTTTGAAGGTTATAACCTTTGAAAATATAATAATAATTTAAATTTTTTTCAAATGTAAATATAATATTTAGTTATAATAACTTAATATTTATAAGACATTTTAATTGTATATAAGTAATTTTTTTGTTGGATATTATAAAAATGAACAAATAATAAATTAATAAACTATTATTA
Organism: Sapria himalayana; assembly: GCA_029783825.1. NCBI lineage: Eukaryota > Viridiplantae > Streptophyta > Magnoliopsida > Malpighiales > Rafflesiaceae > Sapria > Sapria himalayana. The sequence continues at coordinate 6,390 of JAREIK010002620.1, read as the reverse complement.
ATAATATTGATCGCAATTAAAATATAATTGCAAAACCTATATATAATGATTCAAAATCAAAGAAAAATATATTACTAAATAATAATTTTTTGTTTTTAAATTTTTACTTCATTATATAAGCTTTTTTTTTGATTTAAAATAAATTATTAAAATTATATTTATCTCACTCATTATTTATTTTGTGATTGATATTTCTATTAAAAATAAACTAATAAATAATTAAAATGAATATTTAAAATTATAATGAATACAAATTAAAATGAGATTTATGATTTATTATATATGATATACCGGTTTAATGGTTTGATTATTTAAGAGTTTTGTCGTTTAGTAGTATAGCAATTTATGTTTTTTAGGCATTTAGTGGTTTATATGTTTTATTTATATAATAAAAACAAAAAAAAAATTTTTAGATTTTTTTCTAATTTTAAAAGATTATAACCTTTAAAAATAAAATAATTTTTAAAATTTTTTGAAATGTGAATACTATGTATAATTATATTAATCTTACTAATTATATATCATATAAATTCAATATAAACAATTTGAATGATAGATATTATAATAATGATCAAAAATTAAATTAATAAACTATAATTAATAATATAAATATTAATTAAAATATTTTTACATAACACAAAATGATTCAAAATCAAATCAAAATATATTAGTAAATAATAATATTTAATTTTTAAATTTGTCCTTTTTATAATCTTATATTTTTTTGATTAAAAATAATTTATTTAAATAATATTTGTATCACTCGAAATTTATTTTGTAATTAATTTTTCTAAAAAATTAAACTATAAATAATTAAAATGAATATTTAAAATTATAATAAATATACAAAAAAATGAGATTTATTATTTATTAAGTAGTATATAGCTGTTAAAACGTTTATGTATTTAGTGGTTTCCGGATTTATGAGCTAACTGATTTAAGTAAGTAAGCATTTAATGATCTATAGGTTTTATTTAAAAATGAAATAACAAAAAATTTATTTTTATTATTTTTTCTCATTTTTTAAGGTTATAACATTTGAAAATATAATAATTTTTAATTTTTTTCAAAAGTGAATACAATATTTAGTTATAATAATCATTATATTTATATATCATATAAATTCAATATAACCAATTTTATTGATATAAATTTTAATAATGATCAAAAAATAGATAAATAATCTATTATTAATAAGATAGATATCAATTAAAATATAATTACAAAACCTAAAATAATTCAAAAGCAAAGCAAAATATATTACAATATAATACTTTTTTGTTTTAAATTTTTTTTTATTTTAAAAAGCTTATCTATATTTTTTGATTAAAAATAATTTATATAAATTATATTTGTCTATCTAATAATTTATTTTGCAATTAATATTTATATAAAAATAAACAAATAAATAATTAAAATGAATATTTAAAATTATAATGAAAAAAAATGAGATTTATTAATAATTATTTAGGGTATACCAGTTTAATTTTAATTATATCTGTCTTTCTAATAATTTATTTTGTAATTAATATTTCTATAAAAATAAACTGATAAATAATTAAAATAAAAATTTTAAATTATATTGAATAAAAATTAAAATGAAATTTATGATTTATTATTAATGTATACCAATTTAATGGTTTAAGTATTTAAATGTTTTGTCATTTGAATATTTAGCGATTTATGTTTTTAGGGCATTTAGTGGTTTATAACTTTTATTTAAACAATAAAATAATAAAAAAAAATTTTATAATTTTTTCTGATTTTCTTAGTTTTTAACCATTGAAAATAAAATAATATTTAAAATTTTTTTTAAATGTAAATATAATATTTTAGTTATAATAATATTAATAATTATATATCATATAAATTCAATATAAACAATTTTATTTATAGATATTATAATAATGATCAAAAATCAAATTAATAAACTATTAATAAAAAGATAGAAATTAATTAAAAATATTAACAAACCCCAAATTGATTCAAAATTAAATTAAAATATATTACTGGAAAATAATTTTAAATTTTTAAATTTTTATTTCTTTTATATGCGTATATATATTATTTCATTAAAAATAAATTATTTAAATTATATTTGTTGCACTCATAATTTATTTTGTAATAAATATTTATATAAAAATAAACTAATAAATAATTAAAATGAATATTTAAAATTATAATAAATAGAAATAAAAATTAGATTTATTTTTTATTATGTATTATATATCAGTTTAATGGTTACTGTATTTATGCATTACGGGGTCTAGAAGTTTACTTATTTAACTGTGTATGCATTTAGTAGTTAATAGGTTTTATTTAAAAAATAAAAAAACAAAAAATTTATTTTTATTATTTTTTGATATTTTCAAAGGTTATAACCTTAGAAAATATAATAATTTTTAAATTTTTTCTAAAGTGAATTCAATATTTAGTTATGATAATCATTATATTTATATATCATATAAATTCAATATAAACTATTTTATTGATAAATATTCTAATAATGATCAAAAATAAATTAATAATCTATTATCAATATGATAAATATTAATTATAATATAATTATAAAACCTAAAATGATTCAGAAGCAAAGCAAAATATATTACTATATAATAATTTTTTGTTTTGAAATTTTTTTATTTTAAAAAGTTTATCTATATTATTTTGATTAAAAATAATTTATATAAATTATATTTGTGTAACTCATAATTTATTTTGTAATTAATATTTATATAAAAATAAAAAAATAAATAATTAAAAATGAATATTTAAAATTAAAATGTAAAAAAATGATATTTATTCTTTATTATTTTGGATATATCGGTTTAATTTAAATTAGATCTGATCACTAATAATTTATTTTGTAATTAATATTTCTATAAAAATAAATTGAATAATAATTAATATAAAAATTAAAATTATACTGAATAATTAAAATAATTTATTTTGTTCCTCTCTCAACTCTAGAATGATTGCTAAATGTCTAACCAAAATAATAGGAGCTTTTACTTTATCTCTATTATGTCTCATCATATTTGATGTTGAATCACTGGGCTATTAAAGGTAATTTAACTCATGTACGCTAATAGACTAAACCAAAGTTGTACCCCTATGTGTTGAAATAGCTAGTTGTTGAGGATGCTATTTATATTGATTATTGTAATTTCTTCTAAAATATCTCTCGTGCACACACTCAAAGCAATTTTTTTAAAACATAGTTCCCCTCTAACTAAATAACCACCTTGTAGCCTATTTGAACAAACTAGCCCCTGGGTGGTTTGAGCAGGGCAAGAAGTATGGGCTCTCTTTCAATCAAGAATCAAAAAATTTATTTTATTGGCATGTCTAAGCCTTTTTTTATATCCTCATGGATATGAAAAGTATAATTTCTTTCTCTTTATATTAAATGAGTAATGTATATAAGCTCACAATACCCAAAAAGGTGTAAATGAATAATATTCAAATGTATAAAAGGTTTAAATCATTGCTCAAAATATTAGTCTTGCATATTGACAATTGAGGTCACAAATCAAAGGAAAAAGTCATTGTGATATTTCCAATCCCAAGAATTTTAACTATATAAAGTTATAAAGAGTAGTACTCAAGCTTTAACTATTTCTAGGGTCATGACTTTTGCTGTTGAGGAATGTCCAAAGTTAGAATCATTCCTAGTGCAATGACTTTGCAATTGAAAGATAAAATGCACAAGCTATGGTAATATCCAATACTGTGACCTAGTATTATAGTGATTACATATGTATTCATGATCATTCTTAGTGCCATAAAAATATGTTCAACAGAAAGACATAAGTCATTCTTAGCTAACTAATTTAGGCCAGGCCACCACATCCTATGCACCTTAATGCTTCTATACATAAAATACATTAAAAAACATAATGCCTAATAATTCCAAGAATACGAATACAACAAAAATCACATGGAATTCCCGGACTTCAAAGTTGGCATTGAGTCATATGCCACTGCATCCTTTCCATTCGGATTCGTCCAAGCCTTTTGGAGGAACCTGAATGATGCACCATATTAAAACTATGCAAATATAAGATTGTGCATGTGTGTGACATGCAGCATCAAGTGCTTGCCTATGTCATTGATATGCAATGGAATACATGTAAACTTGAATACCCATAAATCTATAAGTCCATATCTATGGCACTTTGTCAATTCATTCACACCTCTGAATTCAACATTCTTTTGCTCCAATGATCTTCAAAAGAGTATCTCTTGGGTTAGAATGCTTCCTCCTCGAGCTCCAAGAACTGACTGTATGTTGCACCGACAAAATATCAAAAAATATGAATGCATTGGTGTGCATGTGTGATGAGGTCCATATCATAGTCTAATTATTTATGCATACAACCAAGCTAGAATATAAGTGAAATTACAAATTGCTATAAAGATGGGTCTTCTGCTCCCGGGAGTGTAGCATCGCCTAATGTGTATTTAATAAATGCATTAGTGGGCCCCACTTAGAGATATTCATGGGTCCAATTGCCCTCATTGAATGCTACATAGAGAACATACAAGATTCTGTGTGTGAGTATGTCATTATCCGTCTCTACAAGTACATGTTGCATTCAAAGTCCAAAATACAAATAAGACTACAAAAATAAACTACAAGTTTGAATCTTTCGCTACGTGTGGCTGGTCTGGACTCCATTGCTTAATGGCCCTCTTTGGTGATATGTTGGAATTTGCCTGCTCTCTAATTAATCATGGATTACCCGCTACTCCTATTGGATGACGGTTGGGTGGCCCTCTATGCTGCCTGATAGGGCTAGTGGGACCCACTCCTAGCTACTCGTGGTTTACTCACGACCACTTTGCTCGGTATCGTCAGTTGTCTGAATGTTATCATCCCGGCTTGCTAGTGTGGCCCTCTACAAGCTGGTGGCCCATACTTCTGGCTACATCTAGGACTTGCTGGCACCTCTAAATGCTACACCAAAATGGACAAGAATATGTGCACGTGTTTATTGTTGTCGGTTGCTATGTGTGTGTGGTGCAGCAGTATTAGTGTTTATAAGTTTAGTAATTTAAGTATTTAGGTATTTTGTGGTTTATAGGTTTTATTAAAATAATTAAATAACAAAAAAATTATTTTTATGATTATTTCTCATTTTCAAGGTTATAACCATTGAAAATATTATAATTTTTAATTTTTTTTCAAATGTTAATACAATATTTAATTATAATAATCATAAAAATTATATATCATATAAATTCAATATAAATAATTTTATTGATCGATATTATAATACTGATCATAATATAGATTAATAAACTATTATTAATAAGACAGATATTAATTAAAATATATTTGCAAAACCTAAAACATTCAAAATCAAAGTAAAATATATTACTAAATAATAATTTTTTATTTTTAAATTTTTGATTCTTTTTATAACCTTATAAATTTTTTTGATGAAGAAAATTATTTAAATTATATTTGTCTCATATATAATTTTATTTTATAATTAATATTTCTATAAAAATAAACTAATAAATAATTAAAATGAATATTAAAATTATAATGAATACTAATAAAAATGAGATTTATAATTAATTATTTAGGGTATACCGGTTTAATGGTTAAAGTATTTAGGAGTTAGTTTAGTGATTTAAGTGTTTAGCAATTTAGTACTTTATATGTTTATTTAAATAATGGAATAACAAAAAAAATTATTTTTTCAAATTTTTTATCATTTTGAAGGTATAACCATTATAATATAATAATATTTATGTTTTTTTTCAAATGTGAATACAATATTTAGTATAATAAAGCTTAATAATTATATATCATGTAAATTAAAAAATAAATAATTTGATTGATAAATATTAATAAACTAAATATAATATAAATATAATAATGATCAAAAATAAATTGATAAACTATTATTTATTAATAGATATTTATATATTATTTATAATACTGAAACCTATAAAGATGGTTCAAATGTTTAAGTAATTAAGGGTTGTGGGGTTTTGGGTTTTAAAGTTTAATGATTAAGACATTTAGGCATTTGGTAGTTATAGGTTTTATATACACAATAAAATAACAAAAAATTTATTTTTGTGATTTTTATCTCATTTTCAAAGATGATAACCATTAAAAATATAAATAATTTTTATATTATTTTCAAATATTTAATATAATATATAGTTATAATATCTTAATAATTATATATTATGTAAATTCAATATAAACAATTTTATTGATAAATATTCTAATAATAATCAAAAAATAAATTAAAAATTTATTATTAATAAGATAGATATAAATTAAAATATAATTACCAAACCTAAAATGATTCAGAAGCAAAGAAAATATATTACTACATAATAATTTTTTGTTTTGATTTTTTTTTT
>JAREIK010002619.1:152994-169426 GCA_029783825.1 Sapria himalayana | reverse complement strand
TAGATAGACATATATACAGAAAGATAGATAGATAGATAGATAGCCTGATAGCCAAAAGCCATATGGATAGATAAATAGATATAAATATAGATATTTAGACATATAGATAGTTAGGCTATTAGGAAAATAGATAGATAGATAGATAGAAAAATTGATTAATAAATAGATATATAAATAGACTGATAGTTAGGTAGACAGATAAAAAGATAGATATATAGATTGAAGACAGATAGATAAATATACAGATAGTCAATTAGATAGATATATAGATCATTAGATAGACATATTGATAAAAGGCACATAAACAAAGAGACAGCCAGATATCCTTATATCCATATAGATTGCTAAACATATAGACTTATAGTCATATAGGCAGATATGCAGATATATAGATAGATAGATAGTTAGTTAGATAAAAAGATAGAAAGATAGATAGATAGTCAAATAGATAGATATACAGACAGACAGACAGATTGATAGATAGACAGATATACAATTTGACAGATAGATAGATAGATAGATGGAATGATGACAGATAGATATATAGATAAAAAGATAGACAGATAGATAGATAGACAAATAGACATATAGAAAAATACACAGATATATTGAAAGGAAGATATACAAATAAATAGATAGCCACATAGCTAGATAGCCATATGGATAGATACACATAGAGACTTATATATAGATAGGCAGAAAGACAGATAGATATATAGTCAGATAGATAGATAGACAGATAGATAGATAAATGGATAGAATAATATATAGATAGACATATAGATAGAATTTAGATTGATAGATATATAGATAGACATATAGAGATATAGAAAGAAAGATAGATAGATAAATTGATAGATAGAATGTTAAATACACAGATAGATAGATAAATATATAGATAGATAGATAGATAGACAGATAGATAGCTAGATTGAATGACAAAGAGACAGATAGACATACAGATGTATAGATAGTTATACTGATAGAAATATAGACATATGCATAGATAGATAGATATACATTATATAGTTTTATAGATAGTTATATAGACAGATAAACAGATTGAGAGATCGATAGATACAAAGACAAATAAATAGATAAACACATAGATAGATTGATTGATTGACAGAAAGATAGATATACAGATAGTAAGATATATATATAAACAGATAGACAGATAGACAAATAGATAGACTTATAGACAAATAGATAGATAGACTGATAAATAGACTGATAGATACATAGATAGATATTTGACATATACACAGATAGATAGATATATATATATATACACACATATAGACACATAGTCATATAGATATATTGACACATAGATAGATATATTGATAGACATATACACAGATAAATACATAGATATATAGATAGGCAGATATTCAGATAGACATGACATATAGTTAGACAGATAGATAGATAGGTAGATATAGAAATAGATAGATAGACAGATAAATATATAGATAGATAGACAGATAGATAGGTAGATTGAATGACAAAGAGACAGATAGACATACAAATAGATAATAGTTTATACTGATAAACATATAGACATATAGACATATGCATAGATAGATATATAGATAGATACACATTCGATAGAATTTTATAGATAGATAGATAGACAAATAAACAGATAGAAAGATTGATAGATACAAAGACAAATAACAGATAGAAAGATTGATAGATACAAAGACAAATAAATAGATAGACACATCGATCGATAGATAGATTGACAGAAAGATAGTGGGACAGATAGTAAGATAGACATATAAACAGATAGACAAATAGACAGACTAGATAGACTTATAAACAAATAGATAGATAGACTGATAGACAGACAGATAGATACATTGAAGATAGTTTGACATATACACAGATAAATAGATATAGATAGAAGATATATAGATATATATATATATATATAGACACATAGTCATATAGATATATAGACACATAGATATGATATATTGATAGACCTATACACAGATAGATACATAGATAGAGCGATAGGCAGATATTCAGATAGACAAATAGATAGATAGACAGGAGATATAGATAGACAGATAGATATACAAATAGATAGATAGGCATATAGACAGATAGATAGACATATAGACAGATAGATAGACATATAGACAGATAGATATATAGATAGACTTATAGATATAGATAAATAGATAGACATATATATAGATTAACAGATTGACATAGACATATATAGATATATAGATAGATTAACAGATAGATCGTTAGATATATAGATAAATAGATGGATATACAAATAAAAAGAGAGACAGATAGATACAATATAAATAGATAGATACACAGATATACAAATATACAAATAGACAGATTGACCGATAGATAGATAAATAAAGAGTCAAATAGATTGATAGTAAAATACACAAACAGATAAACATATAGGCAGATTAATAGATAGATAGACAAATAGATAGTTAGTTAGACAGATAGATATAAAGACAGAAAGATAAATAGATAGATTGATAGATAATAGATAGACAGATAGACATATAGATAGATAGCTAGATAAATAAATAGATAGATTGACAGATATACACATAGATAAATAGATAGACTGATAGCCAAATATACAGATAATTAGATAGTCAATTAGATAGATAGACAGATAGCTAGATATATAGATAGATAGATATTCAGATGGACAAATAGACTAATAGTAGATAGATAGTTCTTAACGACCAAAAATATATTACAATTAAAATTGGTTAGTAAAGAGGGCTTCCAATACTATATCTTTTTTATTACTAACCTTTTACCAACTATAATTTTGGTTGGTAATACATAGTTCTAATTTTTGACTTAAAATTCATTTGCTAATTCATTAACACCTACATTCATTTGAAACTCTATCATTTTTCGAAGTAGAGGTGACTACAAGCATAGATTCGATAAAATTTGTTTTCTTCTTCTAAATCTAGGTATTTTTTATGTTCTTCTCTTTCAAAACACTTATACATATTTCTGTTTGTCTGAATTATATATAGACAATCATATTTTCATTTTTCAGTATAAATGGATATTAGGTTTTTTTATTTCTCTTCTGAATTTCTTGATTTTTGGTTCAATTTCATTAAGCTAACATGATTTTGACTCGACACAATTAATTAAACTATTATTTTTGAGTTTAATCTTTGTTCTTCTACTATTTAGATTTTTAGGGTTTTATTTATTTTGATTCAAATACAGAATATTTGCATCCGAATAATTTTAATGTTATGGTTTATATTTACATAATCATATGACATTATGTATAAATGTTTATACTTTTTATATATATAATGATTAATGTTAAATCAAACATTTAAACAATGTTAATCTTAAATGTCTATAATAGTATATATAAACTTTTATACATTTAAAGAATCGTATGACATTATATATGAATGTCTATACTTTAATATATATAAACGTATTACATTATATTTAATATTTATACATATGTATTGTTTATATAATCTATACAACATTTATAGTATACTATCCATTTATATAATTATTTATATGACAATTATGTAAAATTTAATTATTATACAATTTTGTAAATATTTATATTACATATTATTTTTTATATAAATATCAAATATTTATAATGTTTATATAAATGTGATACATATACTATATATTATTTAAAAAGTGGTACATATAAATATAATAATATTTAAGTAACATTTACAAAAATATTTTATTCACAAATATTATATAGATACACGTGTTTAATTATATAATTATATGTCATTTTATATAAAAATGTTAATACCTATATTTATAATAAATTAAACTATTTTTTAAACTATATTTATAACTTTACATAACTAATTTTTAACGATATAATAATGTATAACTATATGTATAATTCTATATAACTATATTTCTAAAAAAAATATACTATATGTATACTAATATATAACTATATATAATTATATTTTATAAAATGTATATCTATATAAATGTTATATATAAATATATCTTTAAGAACATACATATTTATAATTATATGTGTAGAAATATATATAAATATTTGTATAACTATGTAACACTCTATATAATTAAATATAACTATAATTGTAACTATATATACATATATGTATTAATTAAATTAAATTAAAATATTTGTTATAACATTGTACATACTACTTATGTATAACTACTTATATCTACATGTATGAATATAGCTATATATAACTATATGTTTAATTATATATAACTATTTATACATGTAAAACATTATTTAACTATAAATAATTGTATCTTACTATATATATAACTATAAAAGTTTAGGCATAATTATATTTTAAATATTAAATTTACCGCTAATATTTAATATATATTTGTATATAGTAATATATAAAAAATTATTTTACTATATCTATAACTATACATTACTATATGTATAATTATATAAAATTAAATGAACAAATATATAAACATACATGTATAAATATATGTTTAACTATATGTGTAACTATATGTTAACAACATGTAATAATATATATAATTACATGTATAACAACATACAACATTATGTAAACTATATGTGTATAGCTATATATAAATATTTGTATAACTAAATAAATGTCTATATAATTATATATAACTATATTTGTAACTATATATACATATATGTATTCATATAATTAAATCAAAATATTTGTTTATAACATTGTATATATTTATGTATAACTACTTATAGCTTCTTGTATGAATATATCTATATAAACTATATGTTTAGTTATATATAACTTTTTATAACTATATACATAATATGTAAAATAATATATAACTATAAATAATTGTATATTACAATATGTATAACTTTAAAAGTTTTATATATAATTATATTTAAATATTAAATGTACAGCTTATATTTAATATATATTTGTATATAGTAGTATATAAAAAAGTATTTTACTATATCTATACCTATACAATACTATATGTATAAATATATAAATTTAAATGAACAAATATATAATCTACATGTATAAATATATGTTTAACTATATGTGTAACTATATGTATAACCACATGTAACTATATTTATAATTACATGTATAACAACATACAACATTATGTTAAACTATATGTGTATAACTATATATAAATATTTGTTTAACTAAATAAATATCTATATAATTATATATACTATATTTGTAAACTATGTATACATATATGTATTCATATAATAAAATCAAATATATGTTTATAACGTTGAATATATTTATGTATAACTACTTATAATACTTGTATGAATATATCTTTATATAATTATAGTTTAATTATATATAACTATTAATAAATATATATATTATATGCAAAATAATACATAACTATAAATAATTGTTTCTTACTATATGTATAACATTACAAGTTTACACATAATTATATTTATATATTAACTTTACATCTTATATTTAATATATATTTGTATATAGTAGCATAAAAAAAGTATTTTACTATATCTATACCTATACCATTACTATATGTATAAATATATAAAATTAATGAACAAATATATAAACCTACATGTATAAATATACGTTTAACTTATGTGTAACTATATGTATAACTACCTGTAACAATATTTATAATTACATGTATAACAACATACAATATTATGTTAATCTATATGTGTATAATTATAAATAAATATTTGTATAATTAAATAAATGTCTATATAAATATAAATAACTATATTTGTACTATATATTCATATATGTATTCATATAATTAAATCAAAATATATGTTATAATGTTGTATATATTTATGTATAATAACTCACAACTACTTGAATGAATATATCTAAATGTAACTATTTGTTTAATTATATATAACTATTTATAACTATATATATATAGTAAAATAATATATAACTATAAATAATTGTATCTTACTATATGTATAACTTTTAAAGTTTTATGCATGCTTATATATTAAATATTAAATTTATAGCTTTTATTTAATATATATTTGTATATAATAGTATATAAAAAAGTATATTACCATATCTATACCTATACATTACTATATGTATAAATATATAAAATCAAATGAACAAACATTTAAACCTACATGTATAATATACGTTTAACTATATCTGTAACTATATGTATAACCACATGTAACTATATTTATAATTACATGTATAACAACATACAACTTTATGTTAAACTATAAATGTATAACTATATATAAATATTTATATAACTAAATATATATTATATATAACTATATTTGTAACTACATATACATATATGTATTCATATAATTAAATCAAAATATTTGTTTATAATGTTGTATATATTTATGTAAAACTACTTATAGCTACTTGTATGAATATATCTATATATAACTATTTATAACTATATATATTATATGTAAAATAATATATAACTATAAATAATTGTATCTTACTATATGTATAACTTTAAAAGTTTAATGCATGATTATATTTTAAATATTTAATTTATAGCTTATATTTAGTATATATTTGTATATAGTAGTATATAAAAAAGTATATTACTATATATATAGTAATATATTAAATTAAATGAACAAACATATAAACCTACATGTATAAATATACGTTTAACTATATCTGTAACTATATGTATAACCACATGTAACTATATTTATAATTACATGTATAACAACATACAACTTTATGTAAACTATATATGAATAACTATATATAAATATTTGTATAACTAAATAAATGTCTATATAATTATAGATAACTATATTTGTAACTATATATGCATATATGTATTCATATAATTAAATCAATATATTTGTTTATAATGTTGTATATATTATTTATAACTACTTATAACTGCTAGTATAATAAATTTATATATCACTATATTTTTATTATATATAACTATTTGTAACTACTAATAAATTTTTGTTTACAGGACAAAGTTATAGCCGTCTGATTCCATATTTATGGTTCTGAGAATAATTTTCCCAAGTTCTTAAAACATAATGGACATAATTAGAATTTACTCACACATAGAGACCAATTGATGATTTGGAAAGAATATAATGGTAAATATTATTACCTAAAAATGTTTGCATCTTTTATTTATTCTTTTGTTCACTGATTAAAAATTTATTATTTATAATTGCAAAAAGTTTACAGGTAAACACAGCCAAATGAGGCATACAAAAGTGTATTCTACAAACATGCTTCTAGTCGGTATAAAGACACCATGTACGAGATCAATTATAAAAGGTTGAAGAAAGATAGAAAAAGATCTGAGTGTCTTAGATCATGTTTTCAAGGAGTGGCACAGCTGATGGTAAGATCTGGATTATAGGAAGTGGTGTGATAAACAGAGCGGCAATCATCGCTCAGAGTGGGATGGGGAGGGTAGTGGCATGTCTACACATATTTGTGGATCTCGCTCTATGCGTGAGCATGGACGAGCATTGGTATTATTTCAAATTATTACTTTTTTTGTTTATTTCTTTGTGAAATGTGTTCAATTATGCCTAAATTTCATTTCTCATTAAGAATTTTTTTTTCAATAGAATTAACATATGTACGTTGTGTAATTAATAACACGCAGGGAGGATAAGAAGCTCAGTGCTCCTCACATATTCAGATACATGCACACGAAGTCTCATGATGATCAAGACTTTCATTGATCGAAGATCTTGTGCAGTAAATGTAAGTTTCATTAAAAAAAAACTAACTTATCTTTTTTTTTTTTGAATATAAATTGACATACTTTTCATACATTTTTATTAGGCGAGATATGAGAAAATGTTAGCTGCTACAACTCAAGGGTATCCCCAGTCTACTTCATGTTCATGTGATGATACAACATGTAGTTCTCATCATCATCTCCCATGCTCCACCAGTTGATTCTAATCAGATTTGGTAGGCGGCTGTTGATGGCTAAGAGAAGATGCCTGTCTATGGTGTCGGTTCTTTGACATTATTATTCTACTCGCATAGATGACCAACTTATGAAGCTGAATTTTCAGGACTAGTTTCGAATTTGTTCTCGATGATGGAGGAATTTTAGGACGTGATACGAAATGTGATATAGTATCAGTTGCCTAATACCAAGTGACGCATGATCAACTATAAGGATGTTAGGAATGAGTTACATATGCATTTTGACTGGCTTACAAAGAAGTTTCAGGAATGCGGACTATAGTTCAACCCTGATGATCTACCTCTGATTATTCAACGTAAAGCTCTAGCTATAGTATCTACTCCAACACCTACATCAACAACTGCAGCGACTACATCAGGAGCAGCAGTAGATGACAGCTCTACCCCAGTACCTAACAACTATTCGTGTGGACCAGACAAGTCACATCATAATCATTATGAAACTAGGTGGGATGATTGAGTGTATTATACACAATTTTTTTTCAATACCTAAAACATTGATTTTGGATTTCATTTTTTTATTTTCTCTTGATGTATTTAATATATATATATATATATATATATATATATATATATGTAGTATATATAGTTGTTTGTTGAAGTTAATTTGATTTTTTTGTTGTGTTATCAATATATGTTTCTACAGCAACTACATCAAAACTAAAAGTTAATTAGATTTTTTTGTTGTGTTATTTGTATTTATTTCTATAGAAACTACATCAAAACTAGAAAAAAAACATTCGGTCGGTGATTACCGATCGAATTGGGATAAAAAACGGACTAAAATTTTTTTATATCAATGGTGGGTAAAAGGTCACCGGATGGTCGGTAATACTTTTGGAGATCAATTACCGACCAATTATTTTAAAAGATTTTGGTCAGTTTTTGGTCATAATTTTTTCGGTTATTACCGACTATTTTGTGACCATTTACCACCTAATACTTCTGGTCGAAAAATGGTTAAAATATATTCGAAAATTGTTTGTCAGGAAATGGACTGTAAATTATCGTTAATTACCAACTATTTGGAGACCATTAATGACATAATTCTTTTGGTCTAAAAATGATTGGAATATAGTCGGATTTTGTTTTTCGGTAAATGGTTTGTAGTCAATCGGTAATTACTGACTATTTGGAGACCACTTACCCACCAATTGCTTTTAGACAGAAAATGGTTGGAATTTAGTTTGTAATTGTTTGTCGGTGAATGAACTTTTATTGGTCGTTAATTACCTACCATTTGGAGACAAATATACCTTCCTAATTATTTTGGTCAGAAAATTGTGGGAATATCGTCGGTAATTGTTTGTCAGTAGATGGTCGCTAAATGGTGGGTAATTTAAAGACCGACTGAGTTTTTGTAGGTAAAAAAATTAGCGATAAGCAAAATTGCTCTGTAATAATTTGGATGGTAATTAGTCGCTATTTGGTTTGCCGACCAAAAAACACCAAATTAGCAACCAAATAATTGTCTGTAATTCAGTAAATTTTAGTAGTGGATAGATAAATCAATCGCCAGATTGACAAAATGATAGATAGACAAATAGCCTGATAGCAATAGCCATATTGATAGATACACAGATAGAAATATATACATATAGACATATAGACAAATAGGATGATAGGCAAATAGACAGATATATACATAGACAGATAGACATATAGATATATTGACAATAGACATATAGATAGATAGAAAAATAGAGAGGTAGACATATAGAAAGAAAGATAGATAGATAGATAGATAGATAGAAGATAGATAGATAAACAAATTGACAAATAGACATATCGATAGATAGACATATTGACAGAAAGATACATAGACAACAAATAGATGGATAGCCAGATAGCCAGATATCCATATAGATAAATAGACATATAGACTTATAGACATATAGGCAGATATGCAGATAGATAAATAGATGGATAGATATATAGATAGTTAAAAAGATAGAAAGATAGATAGATACACAAATCGATAGATATACAGATAGATAGATAGATAGAAAGATATTCAAATAGATAGATGGATAGATTGACAAATAGATAGATAGATAGATGGACAGATTGACAAATAGATAGATAGATATATAGATAGAAAGATAGACTGATATATAGATAGACAAATTTACAGATAGAAAGAAATGTAGATATACAAATAAATAGATAGCCTAATAGCCAGATTTCCATATGGACAGATACACATATAGAAAGATAGACATATAGACTTATATATAGATAGACAGATAGATAGATAGAAATATAGACAAATAGAAAGATAGATAGATAGACATCTAAATTGATAGATATATATATAGACAGATAGAGAGATTGTCAGATGGATAGATATACATATAGACAGATAGATAGATAAATTGATAGACAGAAAGATAGATAGATAGATAGATAGATAGATAGATAGACATATAGAAGACAGACAAAAAGATGGTAGATAGATAGATAGACAGATATATAGATAGATATACAAATAGATAGATATACAGATAAATATATAGACAGATAGATAGATAGATAAATAGCTAAATATAATGAAGATATACAGATAAATAGATAGATATATAGTTATATAGATAGACATATAAACATATAAACATATAAATATATAAAAATAACAGATAGACATATAGACAAAAAAAAGTTAGAGATATAGTAAGTTAGACAGACAGACAGATAGATAGATAAAAAATAATTAGACAGATAGATTGATAGATAGACAAAGGATAGATAGATAGGTTGATAGTCAAATAGATAAATAGACAGATAGATTGATAGATAAATAGATAGATAAACAGACAAATATCCATATAGCCATATAGGCATATAAATATATAATCATATAAATAGATAGATAGATAGACGGATAGCCAGATAGCCAGATGGTAGATATATAGACAAATAGATGGATAGGTATATAGATAGATAGATACATATATCGATCGATCGATAAAAAGATAGATAGAGGGGTAATATATAGCTAGATAGATATATAGATAGAAATAATGATAAATAGAGAGATAGAAAAAAGACAAATAGACAGACAAATAGACATACGGATAGAAGATGAGAGAGGCATAGAAGGATAGAAACAGAGAGATAATTATTATAAAAGAAAAATAGATAGATCGATCGATAAATAGACAGATAGATAGATAGAAATATAGATTGATAGATAAATAGACAAGTAGATTGATAAAGATATAAACTGATAAACAGATAGATAGATATATCGATAGATAGATAAACCATATAGATAGATAGACAGATAGAAGAATAGACAGATTGATAGATTGATAGATAGACAGATAGATAGAGTGGTATATAGATAGATAGACATATAGAAAGATAGAAAGATATATAGATATACATATAGATAGTTAGACAGATAGTCATATAGATGGATATATAGATAGATAGATAGACATACAGATAGAAAGATAGACAGACATATAGAAAGATAGACAGACATATAGAAAGATAGACAAATAGATTAATAAATAGACCGATAGATAGATAGTCAGATTGAAGATAGATTGATAGATAATCGATAGATTGATCGATAGATAGGGAGATAGATAAATAGTCAGATAGACAGATAGAAAGATAGATAGATAAATAGAAAAATATCCAAATAGCCAGTATATACGATAAATTAGATAGCAAATAGATAGATAAGATATAGATAGGTAGATAGATATATAGATCATAGATAGGTTGATAGATATATAGATAGATAAATAGATAGAAAGATGATTGATCGATAGATAGATAGATAGATAAATAAACAAATAGATAGTACATAGATAGATAATTATATAGATAGAAAGATAGATTGATTGATTTATTGAAAGACATAGAGACAGATAGATAGATACACAGATAGAAAGACATATGTACATACACACACACAAACACAAACTGACAGATAGACAAATAAACAGACACACATACACTAGACAGCCATATGAAAGACATAAACGCAAATCAACAGACACATAAACAACAAACATACAGACACACAGATACAGAGACAAAATGATAGATATGTAGATAAATAGATAGATAAATATATAGACATATAGACATATACACAAATAGACAGATAGAAAGATAGTCACATAGATAAATAGACAGAGAGACAAGTATATAAAAAAATAGAAATCGATAAAAAGATCTATAGATAGACTGATAGACCATATTGATAGATAGATAGATATATATATATATATATATATATATATATATATACAGATAATTTGTTAGCCAGATAGAATATAGATAGATAGATAGATAGACTGATAGACTGATAGATAGAGAAGATATATATAGTAAGATAGATAGATAGATAGATAGATATATAGATCGACAAAAAGTTAGATAAATAGATAAACATAAAGACAGAGAGAGATCTAGATAGTCAGAAAGAAAGATAGATAGGTAGATATCTAGATAGGTAAACAAATAGACAGATAGAAAGATAGATAAACATATAGATAGATAGACAGATATACAAATAAATAGATATACAGATAGATTGATAGATAGATAGATAGACAGTTAGATAGATAAATAGATAGATAGACATATAGACAGATAGAAAGATAGACAAATAGACAGATAGAAAGATATACTGATAGAGAGATAGATAGATAGAAATATAAATAGATAGATCAGATAGATATATGAATAGATAGACAGATAAACAGATAGGCAAATAGAAAGATAGATATATAGACAGATTAATAGATATATAGATAGACAAATATATATATATACACAAAATAGAAAAAGAGATAGGCAGATAGATAGACAAACATACGAATAGACAAACATAAAGAAAAAAAGATAGATATATAGATAGATAAATCGATCGATAGAAAGATAGATTGATTGATAATTAGATAGATTGATTGATTTATAGATAGACAAAACACGAATAGTCCGATAGATAGACAAATATATAGGTTTGTAGATAGATATGTAGATAGAGGATAGACACATATAGATAGACATTTAGAGAGATAGACAGATAGCCAAATAATTAAATAGACAGATATACAGATAGATAGATAGATAGATAAATAGATAGGAAGATGGACATATAGACAAGTAGATAGATAAAGAGATTAACCTATAAATAGGTAAATAGATAAATAGATAATAGTTAGATAGATAGATAAATAAGAATATAGACAAATAGATAAATAGATAGATAGATATATAGATAGATAGACATATAGATAGATAGATAGACAAATAGATAGATAGAAAAATAGACACAATAGACAAAAAGAGACAAACATACACAGATAGACAGACAGAAAAAACACACAGGCAGACAGACAAAAAAATTAGACACATAGATAGACGGATAGACACATAGAGATACACACATATACACAGACAGAAAGACACACAGACAGATAGATAGATAAATAGATAAATAGAAAGGCAAATAGAGAATTGACATAGAGAGATAGACAAGTACATAAAAAAGAGATAAACCAATAACTAGATGGAATAGTTTGAGAGATAGATAGATAGACATATATACAAATAAAACAGATTAATATATGAAAGATATTAAAAATAGACAAATAGACAGACAGATTGATAGAGAGATATATAGATAGATAGATAGAGATAAAGACATATAGACATATAAATTGAAAGACAGATAGAATATAGCTAGATAGAAAGATAAATAGACATGTAGATATATAGACAAGTAGATAGATAGCTAGATAAATAGATAAATAGATAGATAGATATATGGATAGTATAGATAGATAGACAGAAAGATAGATAGATAGACAAATGACAAATGACAAATTGATTAATAGATATATAAACATATAGACAGATAAACAAATAGACCAATAGACAGATAGACAGACAGATAGATAGACAGATAGAGATGTAGAAATATATACCAATAGTCAAATAGATAGATAGAAAAATAATTAGTTATACAGATAGATAAAAGATAGATAAACATATAGACAGGTATACAAATAGAAAAATAAATAGATAGACAGATAGAGATAAGATTAATATACATATAAACTGATAGGCACATAATTATATAGATAGATAGGCAAATAGATAGATAGATAGATAGATAGATAGACAGACATATAGATAGACAAATATATAGATAGACACATTGAAAATAGATAGAAAGATAGATAGACAGATAGACAGATAGACAAACATACAGATAGAAAGTAAGATTGATAGATAGAAATATAGATAGATAGATCGATCAATACAAAGTCAGATAGATTGATAGATAGATAGAAAGACACATAGACATACAAACAGACAGACAGACAGAAAAACACACAATTAGATAGAAACATAGACAGATAGACACATAGATAGATAGACAGACACATAGAGATACACACAGTTACACAGACAGAAAGATAGACAGACATATATATAGATATATAGATAGATAGATAGGTAGATAGAGGATAGACACAAAGTGATAGACAAGTACATAAAAAAATAGATACGCTGATAACCAGATGGACAGTTTGAGAATAGACCATATAGACAGATAGACAGATATACAAATAAATAGATAAATAAACAGATCGATTGATAGAGAGATATATAGATAGATAGGTAGATAGATAGATAGATAGACAGATAGATATAAAGATAGATAGACATATAGATAGAAATACAAATAGACATATAGATAGCTAGAATGATAGATAGATAGATAACCAGATAGATAGGTAGATAGATAGATAGATAGATAGGCAGATAGATAGACAGATAGATAGATAAATAGATTGACAAATTGTCAAATAGATAACTAAATAAAAAGATAGATTGATAAACAAATAGACCAATAGATAGATAGACAAACAGATAGACAGACAGATAGATAGATAGACATATAGACATATAGAAATATATACTAATAGACAAGTAGATAGAAAAAATAAACAGATAGGTAGATAGACAGAAGATAGATAGACATATAGACATGTAGATAGATATAAAAATAAATAGATAGATAGACATAAGATAAATAGACATATTAACTGATATGTAGATAATTGGATAGACAGATAGATAGATAGTTAAATAGACAGACAAATAGATAGATAGATATATAGACAAAAGACAGATATATAGATAGACGAATAGTCATAGATATAAATAGATAGATATATTTAAAGGTAGACAAATAGATAGATAGATAAATAGATAGATTGAAAAATAGATAAATACATAGACAGATTGTCGCATATACACAAAGGCAGATAAACAAATAGACATATAGATAGATAGATGGATATCTAGAAAGCCAGATGGTAGATAGAGTTGATAGATAGGTATTTAGATAAATACAAAAAAGGTAGATAGATAGATATATAGAAAGATAACTAGAGATATATATAGATAGATAAAAACATTGATAGATATAAAGACATACAGATAGAAATATAGATAGACAGATAGATAGATAGACAGACAAATATATAGACAGACAGATAGACAGACAGAAATAAAGATAGATAGATAGATAGATAGATAGGTAGATAAAGGATAGACAAAGAGAGATATACATATTGAGAAATAAATAGATAAACAGATAGACAAATAGACTAATAGATAGATAGATAGACAAATAGACAAGTAGATAAAAAAAGATATAAACTGATAAAAATATTGACAAATAGACAGATAGACAGATAGATAGATAAATAGATAGATTGATAGTCAGATAGGTAAATAGATAGATATACATATTGATAGTTTGATAGAAAGAAAGATAGACATATCAACAGAGAGACAGATAGACAATTTGATAGATAGACAGATAGATATATAGACAGATAAATAGATAGACATTTATATAGATAGAAAGACATTTATATAGATAGATAGACATATAGACATATAGATAGTTGGACAAATAGACATATAGATAGATAGATAAACAAATAGATAGATAGATAGTTTAATAGACAGATAGAGAGATATTAGATTGACATATAGACATATAGACAAATAGACCTATAAACAGATAGATAGATAAACGATAAATATTAGATAGATAGACAAATATACAAATAGATATATAGATATATAGATACTTAGACATATAGACTAGTAGATAGAAAAAAATATATAAACCATTTAACAATTAGATAGATAGAAAGATAGAATGATAGACCATATTTACAAATGGATAGTTGGGCAGATAGATAGATTACAGATAGAAACATAGATAAATATATAGATAGATAGATAGATAATATAGATAGATAGATAAACAGATAAAGAGATAGACAGATAGATAAATAGACAAATAAATAGATAAACATTTAGATAGATAGACAGATAAGAAAATAAACAGATTGATAGATATACAGATAGACTTATAAAAAGATAGACAGATAATATATAGATAGATAGCCAAATAGACA
>JAREIK010002619.1:110803-145979 GCA_029783825.1 Sapria himalayana | reverse complement strand
TATATATATATATAGACATATAGATAGATAGATAGAGAGACCATTGATAGATAGACATATAGTTAGATAGATAGATAGACAGATACACAGATAGATAGAAAGATAGTTATACATATAGACATATAGACATATACCCAGATAGGTAGATAGACATATAAATAGATTTAGTGATAGACAATTTGATAGATAGATAGATATATAGATAGATAGATAGATAGATAAACAGATAGACATATAAATAGATAGTTATCTATACAGATAGACAGATATACAGATAGACACATTATCCGATAGATAGATAGATAGACAAATAGACAAATAGATTGATAATCAAATACACAAATAGATTGATAGATAGATAGAGAGAGATATATATAAACTAAAAGACAGGTAGATAGATAGAGAGATATATATATATAAACTAAAAGACAGGTAGAAAGATAGATAGACAGATAAACAAATAGACAAATAGATAAATAGATTGATAAGTAGATAGCAAGATTGTTAGTTAGACATGTAGATAGGTAGACACTTAGACAGATAGATAGAAGAAGATAGATAGATAGACAAATTGATAGATTGATAGATTTACAAAAAGACAAATAGAGAGATAGACAGATTGATAGATAACCATATAGATAAATAAACACATAGATATAGAGAGAGATAAATATATTGACATTTAGACAAATGAAGATAGGTAGATAGATAAATGAACAGATATATGGTTAGATAGATTGAACAATTGACATATAAATATATAGAAAAGTATATAGATAGATGGATAGGTAGATAGACAAATAGACTGATATGTAGATAGTTATAAAGATAGATATATATAGAGATAGATAGAAAAATAGAAAGATTGATAGATAAATAAATTGACATATAGTGATATAAATAGATGACATAGAGACAAATAGATTTATAGACAGATATGCTAGTAGATAGATAAGATAGATAGATAAACAATAGACAGATAGTTAGATAAACAAATATATCGATATATAGATATTTAGATAAATAGATAGATAGACTATATACAGAAAGATAGATAATAGATAGATAGCCTGATAGCCAAAGCCATATGGATAGATAAATAGATATAAATATAGATATTTAGACATATAGATAGTTAGGCTATTAGGAAAATAGATAGATAGATAGATAGAAAAATTGATTAATAATAGATATATAAATAGACTGATAGTTAGGTAGACAGATAAAAAGATAGATATATAGATTGAAGACATATAGATAAATATACAGATAGTCAATAGATAGATATATAGATCATTAGATAGACATATTGATAAAAGGCACATAGACAAAGAGACAGCCAGATATCCATATATCCATATAGATTGCTAAACATATAGACTTATAGTCATATAGGCAGATATGCAGATATATAGATAGATAGATAGTTAGTTAGATAAAAAGATAGAAAGATAGATAGATAGTCAAATAGATAGATATACAGACAGACAGACAGATTGATAGATAGACAGATATACAATTGACAGATAGATAGATAGATAGATGGAATGAGACGATAGATATATAGATAAAAAGATAGACAGATAGATAGATAGACAAATAGACATATAGAAAATACACAGATATATTGAAAGGAAGATATACAAATAAATAGATAGCCACATAGCTAGATAGCCATATGGATAGATACACATAGAGACTTATATATAGATAGGCAGAAAGACAGATAGATATATAGTCAGATAGATAGTAGACAGATAGATAGATAAATGGATAGAATAATATATAGATAGACATATAGATAGAATTTAGATGCTAGATATATAGATAGACCATATAGAGATATAGAAAGAAAGATAGATAGATAAATTGATAGCTAGAAGTTAAATACACAGATAGATAGATAAATATAGATAGATAGATAGATAGACCGATAGATTAGCTAGACTTGAATGACAAAGAGACAGATAGACATACAGATGTATAGATAGTTATACTGATAGAAATATAGACATATGCATAGATAGATAGATATACATTATATAGTTTTATAGATAGTTATATAGACAGATAAACAGATTGAGAGATCGATAGATACAAAGACAAATAAATAGATAAACACATAGATAGATTGATTGATTGACAGAAAGATAGATATACAGATAGTAAGATATATATATAAACAGATAGACAGATAGACAAATAGATAGACTTATAGACAAATAGATAGATAGACTGATAAATAGACTGATAGATACATAGATAGATATTTTGACATATACACAGATAGATAGATATATATATATATATACACACATATAGACACATAGTCATATAGATATATTGACACATAGATAGATATATTGATAGACATATACACAGATAAATACATAGATATATAGATAGGCAGATATTCAGATAGACATGACATATAGTTAGACAGATAGATAGATAGGTAGATATAGAAATAGATAGATAGACAGATAAATATATAGATAGATAGACAGATAGATAGCTAGATTGAATGACAAAGAGACGGATAGACATACAAATAGATAGATAGTTATACTGATAAACATATAGACATATAGACATATGCATAGATAGATATATAGATAGATACACATTAGATAGATTTATAGATAGATAGATTGACAAATAAACAGATAGAAAGATTGATAGATACAAAGACAAATAAACAGATAGAAAGATTGATAGATACAAAGACAAATAAATAGATAGACACATAGATAGATAGATAGATTGACAGAAAGATAGATGGACAGATAGTAAGATAGACATATAAACAGATAGACAAATAGACAGATAGATAGACTTATAAACAAATAGATAGATAGACTGATAGACAGACAGATAGATACATTGATAGATAGTTTGACATATACACAGATAAATAGATATAGATAGATAGATATATAGATATATATATATATATATAGACACATAGTCATATAGATATATAGACACATAGATAGATATATTGATAGACATATACACAGATAGATACATAGATAGATCGATAGGCAGATATTCAGATAGACAAATAGATAGATAGACAGGAGATATAGATAGACAGATAGATATACAAATAGATAGATAGGCATATAGACAGATAGATAGACATATAGACAGATAGATAGACATATAGACAGATAGATATATAGATAGACTTATAGATATATAGATAAATAGATAGATATATATATAGATTAACAGATTGACATATACATATATAGATATATAGATAGATTAACAGATAGATCGTTAGATATATAGATAAATAGATGGATATACAAATAAAAAGAGAGACAGATAGATACAAATATAAATAGATAGATACACAGATATACAAATATACAAATAGACAGATTGACAGATAGATAGATAAATAAAGAGTCAAATAGATTGATAGTAAAATACACAAACAGATAAACATATAGGCAGATTAATAGATAGATAGACAAATAGATAGTTAGTTAGACTGATAGATATAAAGACAGAAAGATAAATAGATAGATTGATAGATAAATAGATAGACAGATAGACATATAGATAGATAGCTAGATAAATAAATAGATAGATTGACAGATATACACATAGATAAATAGATAGACTGATAGCCAAATATACAGATAATTAGATAGTCAATTAGATAGATAGACAGATAGCTAGATATATAGATAGATAGATATTCAGATGGACAAATAGACTAATAGTAGATAGATAGTTCTTAACGACCAAAAATATATTACAATTAAAATTGGTTAGTAAAGAGGGCTTCCAAATACTTATATCTTTTTTATTACTAACCTTTTACCAACTATAATTTTGGTTGGTAATACATAGTTCTAATTTTTTGACTTAAAATTCATTTGCTAATTCATTAACACCTACATTCATTTGAAACTCTATCATTTTTCGAAGTAGAGGTGACTACAAGCATAGATTCGATAAAATTTGTTTTCTTCTTCTAAATCTAGGTATTTTTTATGTTCTTCTCTTTCAAAACACTTATACATATTTCTGTTTGTCTGAATTATATATAGACAATCATATTTTCATTTTTCAGTATAAATGGATATTAGGTTTTTTTATTTCTCTTCTGAATTTCTTGATTTTTGGTTCAATTTCATTTAAGCTAACATGATTTTGACTCGACACAATTAATTAAACTATTATTTTTGAGTTTAATCTTTGTTCTTCTACTATTTAGATTTTTAGGGTTTTATTTATTTTGATTCAAATACAGAATATTTGCATCTGAATAATTTTAATGTTATGGTTTATATTTACATAATCATATGACATTATGTATAAATGTTTATACTTTTTATATATATAATGATTAATGTTAAATCAAACATTTAAACAATGTTAATCTTAAATGTCTATAATAGTATATATAAACTTTTATACATTTAAAGAATCGTATGACATTATATATGAATGTCTATACTTTAATATATATAAACGTATTACATTATATTTTAATATTTATACATATGTATTGTTTATATAATCTATACAACATTTATAGTATACTATCCATTTATATAATTATTTATATGACAATTATGTAAAATTTAATTATTATACAATTTTGTAAATATTTATATTACATATTATTTTTTATATAAATATCAAATATTTATAATGTTTATATAAATGTGATACATATACTATATATTATTTAAAAAGTGGTACATATAAATATAATAATATTTAAGTAACATTTACAAAAATATTTTATTCACAAATATTATATAGATACACGTGTTTAATTATATAATTATATGTCATTTTATATAAAAATGTTAATACCTATATTTATAATAAATTAAACTATTTTTTAAACTATATTTATAACTTTACATAACTAATTTTTAACTATATAATAATGTATAACTATATGTATAATTCTATATAACTATATTTCTAAAAAAAATATACTATATGTATACTAATATATAACTATATATAATTATATTTTATAAAATGTATATCTATATAAATGTTATATATAAATATATCTTTAAGAACATACATATTTATAATTATATGTGTAGAAATATATATAAATATTTGTATAACTATGTAACACTCTATATAATTAAATATAACTATAATTGTAACTATATATACATATATGTATTAATTAAATTAAATTAAAATATTTGTTTATAACATTGTACATACTACTTATGTATAACTACTTATATCTACATGTATGAATATATCTATATATAACTATATGTTTAATTATATATAACTATTTATACATGTAAAACATTATTTAACTATAAATAATTGTATCTTACTATATATATAACTATAAAAGTTTAGGCATAATTATATTTTAAATATTAAATTTACCGCTAATATTTAATATATATTTGTATATAGTAATATATAAAAAATTATTTTACTATATCTATAACTATACATTACTATATGTATAATTATATAAAATTAAATGAACAAATATATAAACATACATGTATAAATATATGTTTAACTATATGTGTAACTATATGTATAACAACATGTAATAATATATATAATTACATGTATAACAACATACAACATTATGTTAAACTATATGTGTATAGCTATATATAAATATTTGTATAACTAAATAAATGTCTATATAATTATATATAACTATATTTGTAACTATATATACATATATGTATTCATATAATTAAATCAAAATATTTGTTTATAACATTGTATATATTTATGTATAACTACTTATAGCTTCTTGTATGAATATATCTATATAAAACTATATGTTTAGTTATATATAACTTTTTATAACTATATACATAATATGTAAAATAATATATAACTATAAATAATTGTATATTACAATATGTATAACTTTAAAAGTTTTATATATAATTATATTTAAATATTAAATGTACAGCTTATATTTAATATATATTTGTATATAGTAGTATATAAAAAAGTATTTTACTATATCTATACCTATACAATACTATATGTATAAATATATAAATTTAAATGAACAAATATATAAATCTACATGTATAAATATATGTTTAACTATATGTGTAACTATATGTATAACCACATGTAACTATATTTATAATTACATGTATAACAACATACAACATTATGTTAAACTATATGTGTATAACTATATATAAATATTTGTTTAACTAAATAAATATCTATATAATTATATATAACTATATTTGTAACTATGTATACATATATGTATTCATATAATAAAATCAAAATATATGTTTATAACGTTGAATATATTTATGTATAACTACTTATAACTACTTGTATGAATATATCTTTATATAATTATAGTTTAATTATATATAACTATTAATAAATATATATATTATATGCAAAATAATACATAACTATAAATAATTGTTTCTTACTATATGTATAACATTACAAGTTTTACACATAATTATATTTATATATTAACTTTACATCTTATATTTAATATATATTTGTATATAGTAGCATAAAAAAAGTATTTTACTATATCTATACCTATACATTACTATATGTATAAATATATAAAATTAAATGAACAAATATATAAACCTACATGTATAAATATACGTTTAACTTATGTGTAACTATATGTATAACTACCTGTAACAATATTTATAATTACATGTATAACAACATACAATATTATGTTAATCTATATGTGTATAATTATAAATAAATATTTGTATAATTAAATAAATGTCTATATAAATATAAATAACTATATTTGTACTATATATTCATATATGTATTCATATAA
Organism: Sapria himalayana; assembly: GCA_029783825.1. NCBI lineage: Eukaryota > Viridiplantae > Streptophyta > Magnoliopsida > Malpighiales > Rafflesiaceae > Sapria > Sapria himalayana. The sequence continues at coordinate 139,159 of JAREIK010002619.1, read as the reverse complement.
TTAAATCAAAATATATGTTTATAATGTTGTATATATTTATGTATAATAACTCACAACTACTTGAATGAATATATCTAAATGTAACTATTTGTTTAATTATATATAACTATTTATAACTATATATATTATATGTAAAATAATATATAACTATAAATAATTGTATCTTACTATATGTATAACTTTTAAAGTTTTATGCATGATTATATATTAAATATTAAATTTATAGCTTTTATTTAATATATATTTGTATATAATAGTATATAAAAAAGTATATTACCATATCTATACCTATACATTACTATATGTATAAATATATAAAATCAAATGAACAAACATTTAAACCTACATGTATAAATATACGTTTAACTATATCTGTAACTATATGTATAACCACATGTAACTATATTTATAATTACATGTATAACAACATACAACTTTATGTTAAACTATAAATGTATAACTATATATAAATATTTATATAACTAAATATATAATTATATATAACTATATTTGTAACTACATATACATATATGTATTCATATAATTAAATCAAAATATTTGTTTATAATGTTGTATATATTTATGTAAAACTACTTATAGCTACTTGTATGAATATATCTATATATAACTATTTATAACTATATATATTATATGTAAAATAATATATAACTATAAATAATTGTATCTTACTATATGTATAACTTTAAAAGTTTAATGCATGATTATATTTTAAATATTTAATTTATAGCTTATATTTAGTATATATTTGTATATAGTAGTATATAAAAAAGTATATTACTATATATATAGTAATATATTAAATTAAATGAACAAACATATAAACCTACATGTATAAATATACGTTTAACTATATCTGTAACTATATGTATAACCACATGTAACTATATTTATAATTACATGTATAACAACATACAACTTTATGTTAAACTATATATGAATAACTATATATAAATATTTGTATAACTAAATAAATGTCTATATAATTATAGATAACTATATTTGTAACTATATATGCATATATGTATTCATATAATTAAATCAATATATTTGTTATAATGTTGTATATATTTATTTATAACTACTTATAACTGCTAGTATTAATAAATTTATATATCACTATATTTTTATTATATATAACTATTTGTAACTACTAATAAATTTTTGTTTACAGGACAAAGTTATAGCCGTCTGATTCCATATTTATGGTTCTGAGAATAATTTTCCCCAAGTTCTTAAAACATAATGGACATAATTAGAATTTACTCACACATAGAGACCAATTGATGATTTGGAAAGAATATAATGTAAATATTATTACCTAAAAATGTTTGCATCTTTTATTTATTCTTTTGTTCACTGATTAAAAATTTATTATTTATAATTGCAAAAAGTTTACAGGTAAACACAGCCAAATGAGGCATACAAAAGTGTATTCTACAAACATGCTTCTAGTCGGTATAAAGACACCATGTACGAGATCAATTATAAAAGGTTGAAGAAGATAGAAAAAGATCTGAGTGTCTTAGATCATGTTTTCAAGGATTGGCACAGCTGATGGTAAGATCTGGATTATAGGAAGTGGTGTGATAAACAGAGCGGCAATCATCGCTCAGAGTGGGATGGGGAGGGTAGTGGCATGTCTACACATATTTGTGGATCTCGCTCTATGCGTGAGCATGGACGAGCATTGGTATTATTTCAAATTATTACTTTTTTTGTTTATTTCTTTGTGAAATGTGTTCAATTATGCCTAAATTTCATTTCTCATTAAGAATTTTTTTTTCAATAGAATTAACATATGTACGTTGTGTAATTAATAACACGCAGGGAGGATAAGAAGCTCAGTGCTCCTCACATATTCAGATACATGCACACGAAGTCTCATGATGATCAGACTTTCATTGATCGAAGATCTTGTGCAGTAAATGTAAGTTTCATTAAAAAAAAACTAACTTATCTTTTTTTTTTTTGAATATAAATTGACATACTTTTCATACATTTTTATTAGGCGAGATATGAGAAAATGTTAGCTGCTACAACTCAAGGGTATCCCCAGTCTACTTCAGGTTCATGTGATGATACAACATGTAGTTCTCATCATCATCTCCCATGCTCCACCAGTTGATTCTAATCAGATTTGGTAGGTGGCTGTTGATGGCTAAGAGAAGATGCCTGTCTATGGTGTCGGTTCTTTGACATTATTATTCTACTCGCATAGATGACCACCTTATGAAGCTGAATTTTCAGGACTAGTTTCGAATTTGTTCTCGATGATGGAGGAATTTTAGGACGTGATACGAAATGTGATATAGTATCAGTTGCCTAATACCAAGTGACGCATGATCAACTATAAGGATGTTAGGAATGAGTTACATATGCATTTTGACTGGCTTACAAAGAAGTTTCAGGAATGCGGACTATAGTTCAACCCTGATGATCTACCTCTGATTATTCAACGTAAAGCTCTAGCTATAGTATCTACTCCAACACCTACATCAACAACTGCAGCGACTACATCAGGAGCAGCAGTAGATGACAGCTCTACCCCAGTACCTAACAACTATTCGTGTGGACCAGACAAGTCACATCATAATCATTATGAAACTAGGTGGGATGATTGAGTGTATTATACACAATTTTTTTTCAATACCTAAAACATTGATTTTGGATTTCATTTTTTTATTTTCTCTTGATGTATTTAATATATATATATATATATATGTAGTATATATAGTTGTTTGTTGAAGTTAATTTGATTTTTTTGTTGTGTTATCAATATATGTTTCTACAGCAACTACATCAAAACTAAAAGTTAATTAGATTTTTTTGTTGTGTTATTTGTATTTATTTCTATAGAAACTACATCAAAACTAGAAAAAAAACATTCGGTCGGTGATTACCGATCGAATTGGGATAAAAAACGGACTAAAATTTTTTTATATCAATGGTGGGTAAAAGGTCACCGGATGGTCGGTAATACTTTTGGAGATCAATTACCGACCAATTATTTTAAAAGATTTTGGTCAGTTTTTGGTGATAATTTTTTCGGTTATTACCGACTATTTTGTGACCATTTACCACCTAATACTTCTGGTCGAAAAATGGTTAAAATATATTCGAAAATTGTTTGTCAGGAAATGGACTGTAAATTATCGTTAATTACCAACTATTTGGAGACCATTAATGACATAATTCTTTTGGTCTAAAAATGATTGGAATATAGTCGGATTTTGTTTTTCGGTAAATGGTTTGTAGTCAATCGGTAATTACTGACTATTTGGAGACCACTTACCCACCAATTGCTTTTAGACAGAAAATGGTTGGAATTTAGTTTGTAATTGTTTGTCGGTGAATGAACTTTTATTGGTCGTTAATTACCTACCATTTGGAGACAAATATACCTTCCTAATTATTTTGGTCAGAAAATTGTGGGAATATCGTCGGTAATTGTTTGTCAGTAGATGGTCGCTAAATGGTGGGTAATTTAAAGACCGACTGAGTTTTTGTAGGTAAAAAAATTAGCGATAAGCAAAATTGCTCTGTAATAATTTGGATGGTAATTAGTCGCTATTTGGTTTGCCGACCAAAAAACACCAAATTAGCAACCAAATAATTGTCTGTAATTCAGTAAATTTTAGTAGTGGATAGATAAATCAATCGCCAGATTGACAAAATGATAGATAGACAAATAGCCTGATAGCCAATAGCCATATTGATAGATACACAGATAGAAATATATACATATAGACATATAGACAAATAGGATGATAGGCAAATAGACAGATATATACATAGACAGATAGACATATAGATATATTGACAAATAGACATATAGATAGATAGAAAAATAGAGAGGTAGACATATAGAAAGAAAGAAAGATAGATAGATAGATAGATAGAAGATAGATAGATAGATAGATAAACAAATTGACAAATAGACATATCGATAGATAGACATATTGACAGAAAGATACATAGACAACAAATAGATGGATAGCCAGATAGCCAGATATCCATATAGATAAATAGACATATAGACTTATAGACATATAGGCAGATATGCAGATAGATAAATAGATCGATAGATATATAGATAGTTAAAAAGATAGAAAGATAGATAGATAGACAAATCGATAGATATACAGATAGATAGATAGATAGATAGATATTCAAATAGATAGATGGATAGATTGACAAATAGATAGATAGATAGATGGACAGATTGACAAATAGATAGATAGATATATAGATAGAAAGATAGACTGATATATAGATAGACAAATTTACAGATAGAAAGAAATGTAGATATACAAATAAATAGATAGCCTAATAGCTAGATTTCCATATGGACAGATACACATATAGAAAGATAGACATATAGACTTATATATAGATAGACATATAGATAGATAGAAATATAGACAAATAGAAAGATAGATAGATAGACATCTAAATTGATAGATATATATATAGACAGATAGAGAGATTGTCAGATGGATAGATATACATATAGACAGATAGATAGATAAATTGATAGACAGAAAGATAGATAGATAGATAGATAGATAGACATATAGAAGACAGACAAAAAGATAGGTAGATAGATAGATAGACAGATATATAGATAGATATACAAATAGATAGATATACAGATAAATATATAGACAGATAGATAGATAGATAGATAGATAGATAAATAGCTAAATATAATGAAGATATACAGATAAATAGATAGATATATAGTTATATAGATAGCCATATAAACATATAAACATATAAATATATAAAAATAAACAGATAGACATATAGACAAAAAAAAGTTAGAGATATAGTAAGTTAGACAGACAGACAGATAGATAGATAAAAAAATAATTAGACAGATAGATTGATAGATAAACAAAGGATAGATAGATAGGTTGATAGTCAAATAGATAAATAGACAGATAGATTGATAGATAAATAGATAGATAAACAGACAAATATCCATATAGCCATATAGGCATATAAATATATAATCATATAAATAGATAGATAGATAGACGGATAGCCAGATAGCCAGATGGTAGATATATAGACAAATAGATGGATAGGTATATAGATAGATAGATACATATATCGATCGATCGATAAAAAGATAGATAGAGGGGTAAATATATAGCTAGATAGATATATAGATAGAAATAATGATAAATAGAGAGATAGAAAAAAAGACAAATAGACAGACAAATAGACATACGGATAGAAAGATTGAGAGAGGCATAGAAAGGATAGAAACAGAGAGATAATTATTATAAAAGAAAAATAGATAGATCGATCGATAAATAGACAGATAGATAGATAGAAATATAGATTGATAGATAAATAGACAAGTAGATTGATAAAGATATAAACTGATAAACAGATAGATAGATATATCGATAGATAGATAAACCATATAGATAGATAGACAGATAGAAGAATAGACAGATTGATAGATTGATAGATAGACAGATAGATAGAGTGGTAGATAGATAGATAGACATATAGAAAGATAGAAAGATATATAGATATACATATAGATAGTTAGACAGATAGTCATATAGATGGATATATAGATAGATAGATAGACATACAGATAGAAAGATAGACAGACATATAGAAAGATAGACAGACATATAGAAAGATAGACAAATAGATTAATAAATAGACCGATAGATAGATAGTCAGATTGAAAGATAGATTGATAGATAATCGATAGATTGATCGATAGATAGGGAGATAGATAAATAGTCAGATAGACAGATAGAAAGATATATAGATAAATAGAAAAATATCCAAATAGCCAGATATATAGATAAATAGATAGGCAAATAGATAGATAAAGATATAGATAGGTAGATAGATATATAGATACATAGATAGGTTGATAGATATATAGATAGATAAATAGATAGAAAGATTGATTGATCGATAGATAGATAGATAGATAAATAAACAAATAGATAGTACATAGATAGATAATTATATAGATAGAAAGATAGATTGATTGATTTATTGAAAGACATAGAGACAGATAGATAGATACACAGATAGAAAGACATATCTACATACACACACACAAACACAAACTGACAGATAGACAAATAAACAGACACACATACACATAGACAGCCATATTGAAAGACATAAACGCAAATCAACAGACACATAAACAAACAAACATACAGACACACAGATACAGAGACAAAATGATAGATATGTAGACAAATAGATAGATAAATATATAGACATATAGACATATACACAAATAGACAGATAGAAAGATAGTCACATAGATAAATAGACAGAGAGACAAGTATATAAAAAAAATAGAAATCGATAAAAAGATCTATAGATAGACTGATAGACCATATTGATAGATAGATAGATATATATATATATATATATATATATATATATACAGATAATTTGTTAGCCAGATAGAATATAGATAGATAGATAGATAGACTGATAGACTGATAGATAGAGAAAGATATATATAGTAAGATAGACAGATAGATAGATATATAGATCGACAAAAAGTTAGATAAATAGATAAACATAAAGACAGAGAGAGATCTAGATAGTCAGAAAGAAAGATAGATAGGTAGATATCTAGATAGGTAAACAAATAGACAGATAGAAAGATAGATAAACATATAGATAGATAGACAGATATACAAATAAATTGATATACAGATAGATTGATAGATTGATAGATAGATAGATAGACAGTTAGATAGATAAATAGATAGATAGACATATAGACAGATAGAAAGATAGACAAATAGACAGATAGAAAGATATACTGATAGAGAGATAGATAGATAGAAATATAAATAGATAGATCAGATAGATATATGAATAGATAGACAGATAAACAGATAGGCAAATAGAAAGATAGATATATAGACAGATTAATAGATATATAGATAGACAAATATATATATATATATATATACACACACACACACACACACAAAATAGAAAAAGAGATAGGCAGATAGATAGACAAACATACGAATAGACAAACATAAAGAAAAAAAGATAGATATATAGATAGATAAATCGATCGATAGAAAGATAGATTGATTGATAATTAGATAGATTGATTGATTTATAGATAGACAAAAACACGAATAGTCCGATAGATAGACAAATATATAGGTTTGTAGATAGATATGTAGATAGAGGATAGACACATATAGATAGACATTTAGAGAGATAGACAGATAGCCAAATAATTAAATAGACAGATATACAGATAGATAGATAGATAGATAAATAGATAGGAAGATGGACATATAGACAAGTAGATAGATAAAGAGATTAACCTATAAATAGGTAAATAGATAAATAGATAAATAGTTAGATAGATAGATAAATAAGAATATAGACAAATAGATAAATAGATAGATAGATATATAGATAGATAGACATATAGATAGATAGATAGACAAATAGATAGATAGAAAAATAGACAAATAGACAAAAAGATGGATATATAGATAGATAGACAAATAGATATGTAGGTAGATAGAAATAAAGACAAAAATATAGACAGACAAATAGACAAAAAGAGACAAACATACACAGATAGACAGACAGAAAAACACACAGGCAGACAGACAAAAAAATTAGACACATAGATAGACGGATAGACACATAGAGATACACACATATACACAGACAGAAAGACACACAGACAGATAGATAGATAAATAGATAAATAGAAAGGCAAATAGAGAATTGACATAGAGAGATAGACAAGTACATAAAAAAAGAGATAAACCAATAACTAGATGGATAGTTTGAGAGATAGATAGATAGACATATATACAAATAAACAGATTAATATATTGAAAGATATTAAAAATAGACAAATAGACAGACAGATTGATAGAGAGATATAGATAGATAGATAGATAGATAGAGATAAAGACATATAGACATATAAATTGAAAGACAGATAGACATATAGATAGATAGAAAGATAAATAGACATGTAGATATATAGACAAGTAGATAGATAGCTAGATAAATAGATAAATAGATAGATAGATATATGGATAGATAGATAGATAGACAGAAAGATAGATAGATAGACAAATTGACAAATTGACAAATTGATTAATAGATATATAAACATATAGACAAATAAACAAATAGACCAATAGACAGATAGACAGACAGATAGATAGACAGATAGAGATGTAGAAATATATACCAATAGTCAAATAGATAGATAGAAAAATAATTAGTTATACAGATAGATAAAAGATAGATAAACATATAGACAGGTATACAAATAGAAAAATAAATAGATAGACAGATAGAGATAAGATTAATATACATATAAACTGATAGGCACATAATTATATAGATAGATAGGCAAATAGATAGATAGATAGATAGACAGACAGACATATAGATAGACAAATATATAGATAGACACATTGAAAATAGATAGAAAGATAGATAGACAGATAGACAGATAGACAAACATACAGATAGAAAGTAAGATTGATAGATAGAAATATAGATAGATAGATCGATCAATACAAAGTCAGATAGATTGATAGATAGATAGAAAGACACATAGACATACAAACAGACAGACAGACAGAAAAACACACAATTAGATAGAAACATAGACAGATAGACACATAGATAGATAGACAGACACATAGAGATACACACAGTTACACAGACAGAAAGATAGACAGACATATATATAGATATATAGATAGATAGATAGATAGGTAGATAGAGGATAGACACAAAGTGATAGACAAGTACATAAAAAAATAGATACGCTGATAACCAGATGGACAGTTTGAGAATAGACCATATAGACAGATAGACAGATATACAAATAAATAGATAAATAAACAGATCGATTGATAGAGAGATATATAGATAGATAGGTAGATAGATAGATAGATAGACAGATAGATATAAAGATAGATAGACATATAGATAGAAATACAAATAGACATATAGATAGCTAGAATGATAGATAGATAGATAACCAGATAGATAGGTAGATAGATAGATAGATAGGCAGATAGATAGATAGACAGATAGATAGATAAATAGATTGACAAATTGTCAAATAGATAACTAGATAAAAAGATAGATTGATAAACAAATAGACCAATAGATAGATAGACAAACAGATAAACAGACAGACAGATAGATAGACATATAGACATATAGAAATATATACCAATAGACAAGTAGATAGAAAAAATAAACAGATAGGTAGATAGACAGAAGATAGATAGACATATAGACATGTAGAGAGATATAAAAATAAATAGATAGATAGACATAAGATAAATAGACATATTAACTGATATGTAGATAATTGGATAGACAGATAGATAGATAGTTAAATAGACAGACAAATAGATCGATCGATAGATAGATATATAGACAAAAGACAGATATATAGATAGACGAATAGTCATAGATATAAATAGATAGATATATTTAAAGGTAGACAAATAGATAGATAGATAAATAGATAGATTGAAAAATAGATAAATACATAGACAGATTGTCGCATATACACAAAGGCAGATAAACAAATAGACATATAGATAGATAGATGGATATCTAGAAAGCCAGATGGTAGATAGATAGATTGATAGATAGGTATTTAGATAAATACAAAAAAGGTAGATAGATAGATATATAGAAAGATAACTAGAGATATATATAGATAGATAAAAACATTGATAGATATAAAGACATACAGATAGAAATATAGATAGACAGATAGATAGATAGATAGACAGACAAATATATAGACAGACAGATAGACAGACAGAAATAAAGATAGATAGATAGATAGATAGGTAGATAAAGGATAGACAAAGAGAGATATACATATTGAGAAATAAATAGATAAACAGATAGACAAATAGACTAATAGATAGATAGATAGACAAATAGACAAGTAGATAAAAAAAGATATAAACTGATAAAAATATTGACAAATAGACAGATAGACAGATAGATAGATAAATAGATAGATTGATAGTCAGATAGGTAAATAGATAGATATACATATTGATAGTTTGATAGAAAGAAAGATAGACATATCAACAGAGAGACAGATAGACAATTTGATAGATAGACAGATAGATATATAGACAGATAAATAGATAGACATTTATATAGATAGAAAGACATTTATATAGATAGATAGACATATAGACATATAGATAGTTGGACAAATAGACATATAGATAGATAGATAAACAAATAGATAGATAGATAGTTTAATAGACAGATAGAGAGATATTAGATTGACATATAGACATATAGACAAATAGACCTATAAACAGATAGATAGATAAACGATAAATATTAGATAGATAGACAAATATACAAATAGATATATAGATATATAGATACTTAGACATATAGACTAGTAGATAGAAAAAAATATATAAACCATTTAACAATTAGATAGATAGAAAGATAGAATGATAGACCATATTTACAAATGGATAGTTGGGCAGATAGATAGATATACAGATAGAAACATAGATAAATATATAGATAGATAGATAGATAATATAGATAGATAGATAAACAGATAAAGAGATAGACAGATAGATAAATAGACAAATAAATAGATAAACATTTAGATAGATAGACAGATAAGAAAATAAACAGATTGATAGATATACAGATAGACTTATAAAAAGATAGACAGATAGATATATAGATAGATAGCCAAATAGACATATAGATACATAGTCAAATAGATAAATATACAGATAAAAAGATAGATAGATAGATAGACACATAGATAGATAGATAGATAAATGGACAGATAGATAGATAAATAGATAGACACATAGATATATAGATAGATAAAAGATAGATAGATAGATATATAGTCATATAGACATATAGTCAGATAGACAGATAGAGATAAAGATAGATAGATATATACAAATAAACAGATAGGCACATAGATATATATATATATAGATAAAATATGCATAGATTGACAAATAGGCCGATAAATCTATTTACAGATTGACAAATAGATAATGTAGATAGAGAGATAGTTAGGGAGATAAATAGATAGATAAACAGATAGCTAGAAAGCCTGATAGGCAAATAGACACATAAATAGATATATAGATATATAGTTAAAAATCTAGATAGGTAGATTGGTATATAGATAGATAATTAGATAAGATAGATATATAGATAGATAGATATATAGATAGATAGATAGATAAATAGCTAGCTAGATAGATAGATATAGAGATTTATTTATAGACAAACAGACATACAAATAGATAGAAAGATACATAGACACATAGGTACACAAACAAAAAGACAAATAGACATATATAAATACAAATACACTGATAGACTGGCAAATAGATAGATAGATAGATACACTAATAGATACATATATAGATAAAAAATATTTAGATAAACAGATAGATAGATAGACAGATAGATATATAAACTTAGTGATAGACAGATGGACATACAAATAGATAGATAGATAGACAGATACACATATAAATAGATAGACAGATTGTCATATTAATAGATTGACAGAAAGACATATAGAAATATAGACAGATAGACAGATCGATAGTTTGATAGATTGACAAATAGACAGATAGACAGATTAATATATAATCTGATAGACAGATAGATAGATAAGTATTTACCCAGATATACAAATATACAGATAGACAACTTTTCAGATAGACAGATAGGCATATTGACATATAGACTAACAGATTGATAGACACACACACACATAGACAGAGAGACACAGACATATAGATAGCCAGACAGACACACACATAGACAGACATACACACACATACACACCTACACACACACACAAGATAGAAAGTCAGAATGATAGACACATAGACAAACGCGCACACACACACATAGACAGACACACAGATAGATAGACAGACACATAAATAGACACATAGACAAACAAACACAGACATATAGACAAAGACACAGGCACATAAACAGATATATAAATAGACATACAAACATATAGATAGATAAATAGGCAGATAGAGGATAAACGTAGAATGATAGACATTTAGAAAGAAAGAATGATAGATAGATAGACAAATATACAAATAGATAGATAGACATATACATATATAGATATATATACTAGTAGATAGATAAAAAGATAAATCAATAAACAAAAGATAGATAGAGAGATAGACAGATAGAAAGATAGACTAATAGACAAAAAGACCATATAGACAAATAGATAGATAGATAGATAGATATATATATATAAACACATAGATAGATAAATAGATAGTTAGATAGATAGATAGACAGATAAAAAGATAGATAGATAGATAGATAAAAAGACAAATAGATAGATAGACAGACAGATGAATAGATAAACAGATAGATAGATAGACAGATAGACTTATAAAAAGATAGACAGATAGACAGATAAACAAATAGACATATAGATAGAAAGAAAAATATACAGATAGAAAAATAGATAGATTGAGTGATAGATAGACAGATAGATAGATAGATAGATGGACAGATAGACAGATAAATTGATAGACACAAGGATAGATAGATAGATAGATAGATAGAAAACAAATAGACATATAGATAGATAGATAGATAGATAGATATATATACAGATAGATACATAGAATAGACATAGATAGACAAATAGATAGATAAATTTATTTACAGATAGATAGATAGAATAGACATAGATAGACAAATAGATAGATAAATTTATTTACAGATAGATAGATATACAGATCAGATAGAGAGATAGATAGATAAATACAGAGATAAATAAATAGTTAGATAGCTAGATAGAAAAATAGACACATAGATAGATATATAGATAGATAGCTAGAAATCCATATTTGTAGATTATTAGATAGATAAATAGTTAGATAAGTTAGATAGATAGATAGATATATCGATAGATAAATATCTAGATAGATATATAAATTAATTTATAGACAAATAGACATGCAAATAGACAGAAAGATAGATAGACATACATACATATAGATAGACATGCAAATAGGTACACAAACAAAGAGGCAAACAGACATACATACATACAAACACACAGATAGACAGATAGATTGATAAATAGATAGACACACAAATAGACATACAGACATACATACAAACAAATAGATAGAAACACATACACAAAGATACACACACAAACATACAGCTAGATAGACAGATAGACTCATAGATAGACAGACATAAAGATAGATAGATATATAGATTAATAAACAAATAGACAAGTAGATAGACACTACAAAAAAATGTCAATTTAACTAGGGATATTTAGTTAGGGATAAAATCCTTAGCTAATTAGCAACAAATTATCTAGGGAATAACAAGAGATTTTTGACCCCACACCAAACCAAAAATTTGCCATGGATTAGTGATGGAAATGTTTGATTGAAAATATTTTGTCGCTAATATTTTCATAGATTTCCATGCAGAGAAAAGTGGGGAATTTTGTGACTGATTAAGCGATGGATTAGCGAGGGAACGATTCTGCAATTTTCGTGGAGGAAGAAGTAAACTGGAAGCGAATTTTTGAAGAAAATGGATTTCTTAGTTAATAAGAAATCATTTTCGGATTTTGTTAAGAGGAACGCGCCTCATTCGTCTTCCTCAGACACTCAAGAAAAAAAAATATCGAGGAACCCTCGATATTTTTTTCTGCCGAAGACCTTCGAATGCTCTCTGAACCTCACAAGCACACACTTGTGGGTAAATTCTCGCATGGTAGACCTCGTATTGATGATATCCGCTCCATCTTTGAAGCTTTGAAGCTAAAAGCTTTGATTAAAATCGGGCTCATAGAAGATAAACACGTGCTGATACAACTACACTCCGAAGAGGATTTCCATCGTCTATGGTTGAAAGGCATCTGGTATATCATGGGCTATCCCATGAGAACGTTCAGATGAACCCCTAAATTCACGACGAAGGAAGAATCCTCCTTGGCCCCGGTATGGCTGTTGTTTCCCATGCTTCCGATTCATTTATTTGATAAGTATTCTTTATACCGTATTGCTTGTTTGCTTGGCTCTCCTCTTCTTCTTGATGGTGCTACTGCAACACTCTCTAGACCGAGTGTTGCACGTGTTTGTGTTGAGCTGGACTTACAGAAACCATTACCCAATCGTATCTGGATTGGAAATATAGATGGAGGGGGATTTTGGCAACAAATCATTCCAGAATTCCTCCCTTCATTCTGCTCTTGCTGCAAAAAGATGGGTCATGGTGTAGAAGCATGTTTAGTGAACAAGAAAAGAATAGATGATAAGCTAAAACAAGAGGAAAGAGGAAAGGAAAGAAAAATGTCAGTAGGTAGAAAAGGAGATTTGATTTATCAAATAAAACCACAGAATTCATACACTGCTCAATTAGAAATCCAGAATGGTAAGGTAGAAGAACTAAAATTAATTGAATATAACAAACCGAATATAGAAGATGAAAGGGCAGAAATAGAAGAGAGGAAGAGGAGGGAGCTGATTAGAAAATTTTCAGAATTGAATAAAAGAACTAGAGTTCAAATGAAAACTAATTTTCAAAAAAATAAATGCTGGGCTGTCCTTGTTGAAGAGGACTCTGAGGAAGAATTTGAAATAAAAAGTTTGACCTCCCTCTATACGGATGTGGAGGAAAATGAACTAAAGCAAAGAACAACTAAAGATGATATAAATATAGATAATTCTAAAGCAAAACAAAAAATGGGAAATAAAGATTGGGCAATTGAGGAGTTAAAAATAATGGCTATCCAAGTAAATAAAGAATGGAAAGTGGAAAAAGGAGGAGAATTAAGCTCACTTAAAAAACCAAGGAAAATGAAAAAACACTTAAATAAAATATATGAGACCAAATACACTACTAGAGCGCAAACTAAATCCATAAAGAATGTATAATTACATTTATTGGAATATAAGGGGAATTGCAAACTCCTCTTCAAGGAATAGATTGAAAAAACTAATATACATGCATAAAATTAATCTTGTTTTAATAGCTGAACCGATGGTGGATAAAACTCAAATAGAAGAATATAAAACTATTTTAGGTTTTAACCATGGTTACCCTAATAATAATGGTAAAATCTGGATATTTTGGAAAAATAATTTGGACATAAAAATATTAAAAGATACTAATCAATTAATAAACCTGAGTTTAAGTCAAAATGTAAATGAAATAATAACGATAGTTTATGCCAAAAATAAAAAAGAGGAGAGAAAAGAATTATTGGAGGAAATGAGAAAAACTGCCCTAGAAAATAAACCTTGGATAATAGGTGGAGACTTCAATACGGTTAGAAATTTTAATGAAAAGAAGGGTGGTAGATCACCAAATAAGAAAGGAATGGCTCAATTTAATGACACAATAAATAATACTAATCTAATAGAAGCCAAATTTAATGGGTCATCTTTCACATGGTGCAATAACTGGAAAAAGAAGGGAACAATATGGGCTAGATTAGACAGGGTCTTATTTAACCTTAAATGGTTAGAACAGTTTGGCTCTACAGAGATTAATCATTTAAATAGATCCTGCTCGGATCACAGTCCATTATTGATTTCTGTTAAAAGAATAATTTATACAAGAGGTTCTTTTAAATTTCAAAATTCTTGGTGTTTACACCATGATTTCTTGAATAAGATAAAGGACTCCTGGAATCTTGAAGTTTCAGGAAATCCGATTAAAATTATAAATAATAAATTAAGTAGACTAAAGGTTGAATTAAAAAAGTGGAATAATGAAACATTTGGAAATATAATTAAAAATATAAAAGTTGCAGAAGAGTTAGTACTAAAAAGTGAATTAGAATTTGAAACAGATCAAAGTATAATCAATAGAAGAAATCTTAGCAAGGCACAAGCGGAATTAAAATTAAAACTATTAATGGAAGAAGCTTTCTGGAAACAAAAAGCGAAAATTAAATGGTTGAAAGAAGGAGATAAAAACACAAAATTTTTTCAAAAAGTGGCTAAACTAAAATCTCAAAAACATAGAATTAGGGGAATAAAAAACAATGAAAATGTATGGCTTGAAAAAGACTTAGATATAAAAAATTATTTTACAAAGTTTTTTGAGAATCATTTATGTGGAATAAGAGAGCTAAAAGGCAACACACTTATACAAAACATTGAGAATAAA
Organism: Sapria himalayana; assembly: GCA_029783825.1. Lineage (NCBI taxonomy): Eukaryota > Viridiplantae > Streptophyta > Magnoliopsida > Malpighiales > Rafflesiaceae > Sapria > Sapria himalayana. The sequence continues at coordinate 122,899 of JAREIK010002619.1, read as the reverse complement.
ATTTCTTCAGATGATAATAATATGTTAACAAAATTCCCTGAAGAAGAAGAAATTAGAAATGCAATTTTTAGTATGAATAAAGACAGTGCAGCTGGCCCAGATGGTTGGAACAATTGCTTCTTTCAGGTTTGCTGGGAAATAATAAAAAAAGATTTAGAAAAAGCCATAAATAGTATATTCTGTGGAGCTGATATAGGTAAGAAATGGGGTAGTTTTCATTTAATTCTCATTCCGAAAGTGGAAAATCCACAGAAAGGAGAGGACTTTAGGCCAATTAGCCTTTGTAATTCAATATATAAAATTTTAACCAAAATTCTGCAAAATAGATTAGCATTGATATTACCTAAAATTATCTCTGAAGAACAAACTGGTTTTATGAAAAATAGATTGATTATGGATAATATCTGCTTGGCAAAAGAAATGTGCAGAGAAATAGGTACTAAAACAAGAGGTAATAATGTATTAATTAAGCTAGATCTTTCCAAAGCATTTGATAGAGTTGAATGGAGTATTCTTTGTTCAACGATGAGAAAAATGGGTTTCTCTGAGACATGGATAGATCTGATATACAGATGTATATCAAACACATGGGCTAGAATTATAACAAATGGGAAAGTAGGAAAGGAAATAAAGCCAGTTAGAGGTTTAAGACAAGGTGACCCGCTATCGCCATCACTATTTAATATTTATCTAGAACTCTTGATAGTTAATCTTAAAAATAAAATGTTAAATGGTCTTATAGGTACTTTTAGACAGCCTAAAAACACACCTCTGGTAAGTTGTTTAGCATATGCAGATGATGTAATGATATTCACTATTGGATGCAGTAAATCATTAAGAAACTTGATAGATTTATTAAAATGCATGGAGGAAGAAACAGGTCAAAAATTAAACAAAATAAAATGTCAATATATGATATCTTATAAAGCCCCAACTGCATTATCACATAGAATTAAAAATATCATAGGTTTCTCTCACAAAAAAGGAGAAATGATTTATCTAGGTTGCCCGATTTATGAAGGAAAGTTTAAGACAGAATATTTAGCGCTTCTAATAAATAAATTAAAAAAGAAAATTGTAGGATGGAAAGTAGAATATCTAAGTATGGGAGGCAGAATAACTCTTATAAAATATGTTTTAGAAAGTTTAATAATGCATAATATTATGATCACGCAGTCTTCAATCAAATTTATAAAAGAAATTGAAAAAGAATTAGCCAATTTTTTGTGGGGAAAAAAAGAGGGAAAACACAAACTTCATTGGAAAAAATTGAGAGATTTATGTTATCCTTTCCAAGAAGCTGGTTTAGGCTTTGTCAACATCATTGACTTAGCCAAAGCAGGGGCTAGCAAGAGATGGTGGAATTTAAAAGAAAATGAAAGTTTATGGTCAAAATTTATTAAGGCAAAGTACTGCATAAAGGATGACATTAATAAAATAAAAAATAAAAGTTCACAGGTTTGGAATCAAATGCTTAAACAAAGAGAGTTAGTGGAAAATTACTCTAAACAGACGAAAAAAGGATGGAGATGGACCTTATCTCCGGAGGGCACATTTTCGCTTAAAACAGTGAAAAATGTCTTAAGAAAAAAGAAAAAGGAACAAAAATTATTTAAATGGGCTTGGAATAATGACAATCCACAAAAAGTTAAAACTTTTATGTGGAAAGTTCTATCTAATATTATCCCAATTGATAATAACTTAAAGCAGAAAGGTATTCAGCTAGTTTCTAGATGTGAATGTTGCTTAAATGAGATTGAAACACTAGATCATCTATTTTCAGAAGGGAAAGTAGCTGCAGAAATATGGAAAAGATTAGCATCAGAATTGCAGATAAAATATGAACATCTTCCTCTTAGTTGCAGGTTTAAAAAATGGTGTAATTCAAATGTTCCTAGCATGGCACAGAAATGGATTAAAAGCAATGTTCCACCAATAGTCATTTGGTGCATTTGGAAAGCTAGAAATAAAAGTAGATTCGAAGGGTATCATATGATGGTGGAAGATATCTGGAAAGAAATAAAAGAGGAAACAAGAAAAATTTTAGAGATATGCCCTATAAAAACACAAGGTTCAAAGATGGATAAGGATACCTTACAGTTTTGGAACCTAAAAGAAAAACCACTAAAGCAGTTTAAAACAATTAGCATAAATTGGGAAAAACCTGCAAGAGGTGTGTTTACCTTAGATACAGATGGTAGTTTCGATAGAGATATGGGGGAAGCTGGAGGAGGGGAAGCAATTAGAAACTCGGAGGGGAAGTTAATTTTAGCTTTCACTAGAAGATTACAAGCATCGTCGGCTTTACACGCAGAGATATTAGCACTAAAAGAAGGAATAAGAATATGTAAAAACTTAGATATCAAGAATGTAGATATTCAAATTGATTCAAAAATAGTTCTAAATCTAATTAAAACACAGTCAATTATGTGGAAATACGAAAATGAGATAGAAGAAATTCTGCATGACATAAACTCATTAGATTTTACTATAAAACACATCTTCAGAGAAGCTAACGCTTTGGCTGATGCATTATCTAAAGATGGTAGGAAGAGAGGAGATCACGAGTATAAAGAAAATAATTTACCAAAAAAGTATTTTGGTATTATAAAATTAGATAGCATGGATTTTCCTTATATTAGAAGAATTAAAAATAATAATAATTTTTAGTTACAAGGATTTTCTTGTGTTTATTCTGGTATTCTATGTATGATGCTGAAACAGATTAAAATTCATATCTTCATAGCCTCATCCTGGTCCAGAGGGATGTTGTTATGATGGTTGGGATACATTGTAGTACAGCTTGGTAAGATTGCAGGTTTAGGGGGCTCAAAAATACAGTAATATGGCAAGCTTTAGTAAGCAACGTTTCTGTTTTAAAAACAGATATGAACTTTCTGCAGGTTTAGGGATATTTTTTGCTCATTAAAACAGAAATATACTTTCATGTACTACAGGTTAATTATTAAAAAACAATAACACTGCAGGGGGCTCAAAATTACAGTACAGCTTCTGTTTACAGCTTTAATAAAAAAAAAAAAAAGTTCAGTAAAATTGCAGGGCTAATTCGAAGGAGCAAGACGGGGTATTTAATAATAGACTAGATTATATATATGCATGTAGCTCTTTCTTGCAGGTAACCAAGTAGAGTAAAATGACATAAAGCTGGACGTAGTACCTGCTGTCTTTTAGTTTTCTTTTCTTATTATAGGTGTATGGAGTCTGTTTTTTTATCTGGAAGTCTGTGTTATTTGATTTAAGTAGATGCTGTTTTTATGAGGTCTGTGTTATTTTAGAAAAGCTGGAAGTCTGTAAATTTTTAGTAGAGATGTGCTAAGTATGTAATTCATGTAAAGAAGCTACAGTGGAGTAAAGGAAGTTCAAAGCCTAAAAAGCAAGGAAGGAGGCAGCCAAGCAGGGAATTCTTACAGCTTAAGGAGGGAGTTTGCTGCTGAAATTTTTAGTTTTTTCTGGCTGGAATGTTTGTAGGTTAAGCAGAAAAGTTAAGAGCTGTTGATTATCAAGCACATCTGGCGGAATATTTATTGCAAAGCAGAATTTAAAAGATGCAATGCTGATTTTTAAGGCGGGATACTCAAAAAAAGTGATAGCATTCCAGCACCTTTCAAAGAGTAACATCACAAGAAGAATTCCAAATCAAAGGTCTCACCTTACAAGACGTGGAAGAGACATGGATTCTTGAAAAAGACTGCACTTATATTTACTATACGAATAAAGATTCAGCCATGGTTTCATTAGAAAGAATTAACGTCTCAAAACTTAAAGGGAGATACCTTAAAAACATTTCCATTTAAATTTATACACTTAGTTTGATCTAAATAGATCTTCTTAAATATAGGGTGTAATAGGGATAAGGGTAGATGTTAGTTTGTAAAAATGGTATTCCTCCGCCAAAAGAGAGGGTTATAACTAATAAATAACACTTGAAAAAAAAAAAAAAAAAGCGATGGATTAGCGAAAAAAATGTTAGATTGGTAATATTTTGTCGCTAATATTTTTGAAAATTTCACGCAACGAAAAGCAGAGAATTTAATGATAGAATAACCCTAGCTAATTAGATCGAGACAAAATTTCGTCTCTAAATAATTATCTGAAATTATTTTTAATATTTTATATTTTATTGCAAGCGATTATTCCTTAAACGTTGTTATTCACAAAATATATTCATTTAGCTAGGGATTTTTCCCTAGCTATTTTGGCTGGGGATAATTTTCATCACTAATCTTTAATGATTTAATTTTTTATATTAATTGTTTTAATATTTTATTTAATTTTGTATATTAATGGTACGTATGCCATAGTCTTTATATGAGCGATCCTTGAAAGATACATTCTACTCGTATAATTATAAAAATAGGTTATTATAAATAAATAATTTCAAAAATATATAAATATGAATAAAAATTCATATTAATAAAGACTAAAATAAATATTTTTATGATTATGAAATATTTAAAAATGTATACAAAATATTTTTTTGAAATATTTAATTATGATATTTAAATATTTGTATTAAAAATAGTAAATAATTAATTATATTATTATAATATTTTTTCAGATATTTTAATTAATATATGAACTTACATAAAAATTACTACTAATAAAAAGCTAAAATAAATATTTGTATGATTAAATAAAAAAATTTATGAAAATATCTGAATTAATGAATAAACAAGTAAATTTTTATATATAATAAAGTAAACAAACTATTTTATGCTTATAGGAATCTTTTATAAAAATAATTTCTAAAAAATTTAGAAATTTTAAATTATAAAAAAAATTCAATCTTTTCATATTTTCTAAATGAAAATAAATTGATATTTAAAGATTTATATATAAATATATAAATATGTAAATATGTAAATATCTAAATATGTAAATACATAAATATGTGAATATTTAAATATGTAAATTTGTAAATATGTCTATATGTATATATGTAAATATGTAAATAAGTAAAAATATAAATATGTAAATATTTAAATATATAAAAATGTAAATATGTAAATATGTAAATATGTAAAATGTAAATATGTAAAATGTAAATATGTAAATATGTGAATATATGTACATATTTAATATATGTGTGTGTGTGTATATATATATATATATAAACATTTAAATTTCAAAATATATTAATATATAAATACAAAAATATATAAATACACATATACCCAAATGCAAAAATACATAAATACATAAATAGGTAAATTCATAAACATTGATATAAAATTTTGAAATAGATTCGAAACATTATAGAAAATATGATATAAATTTAATCTATGTATCTTTCTATTTATCTTTCTATTTAAACATTGGATTTTTTAATGTGTGTCTATAGATAGATATATAGAGATAGATGCACAGATATAGAGAAAATCAATTTATCTTTCTATTTATATATCTTTCTTTCTAATTATCAATCTAATTATCTTTCTATAAATATATCTATTTTTTTTTCTATATAACTATGTAACTTTATTTCTATCTATCTGTCTATATATATATTTATCTATCTATGTATCTCTTTGATTTTCTACCGATATTTATATATTTCTGGCTAAATATATGTCTAACTATCAATCAATCAATCTGTCTATCTGTATATCTATCTGACTATTCATCTATCTATATATGTAACCATCTATCTATCAATGTGTTTATCAATTTGTCCAACTATCTATATTTCTATCTATTTAAGTGTATATCTATTTGTCTTTATATCTATCTAACTATATATCTATCAATATATCTATTTATCTATCTATCTATATGTCTATCTATATATATATATATATATTATAATCTTTCGATATATCTATCTATCTATCTATATATCTAGCTTTCAGTCAATCAATCTATGTATCAATCTTCCTATCAAAAATTTTTTCAATCTATTTATATATATTTCTATCTATCTACCTATGTCTATCAATGTATTTGACATTCTATAAATTTATATATTTATCTATATATCTATCTTTCAATGTATCTATTTGTCACTCTATCTACCAATATATTTATCTATTAGTCTTCTGACAACCTATTTGTTTGTCTATTTATCTATCTTTTAATTAATCTACCTATCATCTATCTATCTTTTTTTTTGTCTATCTATCTATTAATCTCTCAATCTATATATATATATATATATATCTATATGTCTATCTATCTATCTGTCTATCTATTTATCTTTCTCTCTGATTATCTATGTCTATCTATCTCTATATCTATATATCTATCTATCTATTTATTTATCTGTATGTCTATCGATCTATCAATTTGTCTACCTATCTATCTGTCTATCAAAATGTCTATTTATTTATCTATATATCTATGTATTTGTCTTTCTATATGTCTATCTATCTATCTTTCTATATATCTATCTGTGTTTCTATCTATCTGGCTATATATATGCATATCTATTTGTCTATCTATCTGTCTATCTATCTTTCTATGTATAAGATTATCTATCAATCTATCTATTTTTCTATTTATTTGTCTATATATCTATCTACCTATCTATCTATATATCTATTTATATGTTTGTCTATTTGTCTATCTAATTGTCTTTCTATCTATCTATATCTCTATGTACTTATCTACCTAATTATCAATCAATCTATCTATTTATCTATAAATCTATTGATCAATCAATCAATCTATTTGTCTATCAATCTTTCTATTAATCTATCTATTTATCGATCTATCTATCTATCTATCTTTATTTCTTTCTTTCTAACATTCTATCTGTCTATCTATCTATATATAAGTATGTTATCTATTTATTAGCCTTCCTGCTTGTCTATTTGTCTGTGTGTCTATATATTTATCTATCTATCTATCTATTTATCTATCTATTTGTGCATCTATCTCTCTCTATATCTGTTTATCTTTCTATCTATATTTCTGTCTATCACTATAAGAAAATATTAATTTAGATAGGAAAATTTAGCTAGGGATCAATCCCTAGCTAAATTACGAGGGATTATCTAGGGAACATCAAGGGATTTCTAATGTTACTTTGAAATAAAAATTTGTGATAGAGAGCGATGGATTAGCAACGGAATTGGCTGAATGAAAATTTTTCATCGCTATTTTTTCGTAAATTTCCACACAATGAAAATCAGGCAATTTAGCGACGGATTTTGCAATGGAATTCTCATATCTAATTATTAGCGATGAATTTTAGTGATGGATTTGGAAGTTAGCAATGGTGTTAGCATTTGAATTTTCCCTAGCTAATTATTAGTGATGGATTTACCAATGGATTTTCCCTAGCTAATTATATTCAGTCATAATTCGTCACAAAAATTTTTATAAATTCCACGCAAAAAAAGTGGGAAATTTAGTGACGGATTTAGCAACAAAATTTTCCTAGCTAATTTAAATCTGTAACTAAATAATTATTTGTATTTATTTTTTTATGATTTTATATATAATTGGAAGCGATAATTCCTTAAATATTTATTTTCTAAAAATATATGTATTTAGCTAGGGATTTTTCGAAAACTATTTGGGTTAGTTATAATATTTGTCGCTAATCTTTAATGATATTTTTAAGCATTATTTATTTTAATATTATATAAAATTTTAATATTAAAGGTATATATGTCATGGTCTATAGATGAGCGATCCTTGAAAGATACATTCACCTCATATAATAATAAAAATATGATATTATAAAAAAAATTAATAAATATGTAAATACTAATAAAAATTTATATTAAATACGACTAAAATAACTATTTTTTTATTATAATTTATTAAAAAATTTAACTTACTTTTTTTTGAAATATTTATTTATGATATTTAAATATTTGTATTAACAAACATTATATAATTTATTATATAATTATATAATTTAGTTTTTCATATTAATAAAAAAAAGATTTATATATTAAAAAATCCACTTAATGGTATAAATTTAATCCTTTCACAAGTGCACCCCATTCCTATATTGGGTGAAATACATTAAAAAATGAAAATCCAATGTTTGCACCCCCCCCCCCCCCCCCCCCCCCCCGTTGAGAGCATCCATTCGATAATAGTAATGGTGTAGGGCGAATTCACCATCGTCGTTCATCACCATTTTCATCATTGGCATCCTAAATCATCGTCAACCAATATTGTCCATCATCTTCATCTGTCATCATCGTGAAGAGTATAAGCTCTGAGGTTGGTTTATATTTCTCATTTTCCAACTATATATTTCTCAATTTAGATATCCAGCTTGTTTTGTGTAAAAGTTATAAAATTTATAATGGAAAATATGATATAAAATTTATAATGGTATATATTCAATCCTTTTACCTGAGCATCATTTTATCTACAATACCTCAAAGCATCATTTTACCTGAGCTTTTCTAAGCTTTACTACATTACAGTATATATGTACATATATACTGTAGTATAATATATTTATCTAAACATAACTTTATTTATTTATTTATTATGATTTGATTGACTGGTTTAAATTTCGTACAGACATGGTACCGCAATGTTCCCCTTATGAAGCTTTTAGAAGTGAAGGGATTTTTTACTAGACATGATACACCGCGACTAGGATAGCTTTGTTGCAGTAGAAAGTTGGTGACCGGAGGAGCTGGTGGAGTGGAAGCAAGATTAACTTCATGGATTGATTATACTTTATGCACTATCATTAGATATATTGATAAATAAGATGTAATAAATTTTTGTTATGTTTTTATTTTAACTATGTAAAATATTGTATCAGAATAATTTATTAACTTATTTTAATTTTTGTTAATTATAAATTATCATTTATAGGTTATGTTTTTATTAAATTTTATATAAAAATTTATAAATCTATAATTAAATTTTATGTAAAAATTAAAAATGTGAAATTAATTTTGGATAGATAGGAAATTTTTCCTCGATATTTTAGTTAGGGAATTTTTGCTCGCTAATTTAGCAAGGGAATTTTTTCTAACTAATTTTGCTATGGAATATATTTACTCATTAATTTTTGTGATAAACACTTTAGATTGGGAAAGGTTCGTTCGTTAATCCATCATTATATCCACTTTAGCGACGGAAAAACCACAGCTTTGGAATTTTCACTAGCTATTTTGGATTACTTTTCTGTAATAAGATAGATAGACAGATATTTATGAAAATAGATAAATAGATAAACTGATAAATAGATAGATAGATAGATCATAATAATAGATAGATAGAAAGACAATTAGATAGATAAATAGATAGTCAGATATACAGATAGACAAATACAAAGATCGACATATAGACTGATAGATAGATATACAGATTGATAGATATACAGATATATAGATAGTCATATAGAAGAATAGACAAATAGACAGATAGACATATAGACATATAGATAGATATATAGATAGACAGATAGGCAGATAAAAAGATAGACAGATAGACAAATAGACAGATAGACAGATAGATGATAAGCATATAGACAGAAATACAAATAGATAGATAGAGAGATATATAGATAGAGAGAGATATATATATATATATATATGTGTGTATGTATAAAGACAGATAGATAGATAGATAGGCTGACATATAGATAAACAAACAGATAGACATGCAGGCACACAAACAAAAGATAGATAGAAAGACAGATAAACAAACAAACAGAATGATATATAAACAAATAGACAGAAAGATAGACATACAAATATACAAATTGATAGACATATAGAAAGATAGATAGATATATAGCTAGATAGATGGATAGATATATAGATATATAGATAGGGAGATAGAGGATAGACACATATAGATAGACATTTAGAAAGAGATAGATATACATATATACAAATCGATAGATTTAAAGATAGTCAGATAAAGTGAAAGTTAGATAGACAAATAGACACAAAGATAAATAGATAGACAGATAGATAGATAAATAAATAAATAGATAGACAATAGACAAATAGATAGATAGATAGACACAGACATATACACAAATTGAAAGATAGAAAGATAGTCACATAGATAGATAGATAAGTAGATAGATAAAGAGATAAATTGATAAAAAGATATACAGATAGAGAGATACACATATAGATCATATAGATAGATATAGAGACAGATAGATAGATAGACAGATAGACCGATAGAAAGATAGGCATATAGAAAGATATATAGATAGACAAATAGATAAATACATAGATAGATAGACAAATAGATTGATAGACATATAGATAGATAGACATATAGATATATAGACAAATACACAGATATACAGATAAACAAAAAGACAAATAGAAAAATAGACATATAGACAAATAGATAAATCAATTGATTGATTAAATAATTGTTAGACAGATAGATATATAAATAGATAGATAAATAGATAGATGATAGACTGATACATATATAGATATATAGATAGAAGACAGATAGACAAAAATAAATAGATAGACAGATTGTCAGTAGATAGATAAATAGATAGATAGATCGAGATTTACACAGATATAATGATTGATAGTTGGACAAAAAGGCATATATGCATATAGACTTATAGATAGATAGGCATAGATAGATAGATAGATAGATAAACTGATAGATAGATAGATAGACAGATAGGTAGATCTCAAGATAGACAGATAGATAAATAGGTTGATATCCATATAAACATATAGACAGATGGACAGATTGATAGATAAATAGATATAGAGATAGATAGATAGACAAAGAAATAGATAAATAGGTAATCATATAGACAGATAGATAGAAATATAGATTGATAGATAGACAGATTGATAAATTGATAGATTAATAGTTAGACATATAGTCATATAAAAAAGTAAACAGATAGATAGATAGATAGGTAGATATATAAACAGATAGTTAGATAAACATATATACTGATAGTAGATAGATAAATAGACAAATAGATATATAGTTATATAGAAGGATAGAAAGATAGAGAAATAAATATATAGATAGAAAAACATATAGACAGATAAATAGATAGACAATTAGACAGATAATCAAGAGACATATAGACAGATAGATAGTTAGTTAGATAGAAAGATAGAAAAATAGACAAATAGGAAGTTAGACAATTACATAAATATATAGATATATAGATAGTTAAATTGAAAGATAGAAAAATAGATAGATGGGAAGAAAGACAATTACACATATAAATTGATAGATAGATAGATATACAGAAGACAATAAAATAGAAACTCAGATAGACAGATATAAAGATAGATAGTCAGACCGATAGAAGATAGATATACAGATATACTGATATTCAAATAGATAGATAGACGGATGGATAGATAGACAAATAGATAGTCAGACAGACAGATAGACAGATAGATAAATAGACAGATAGACATATATATAGATAGACCATATAGATAGATAGATAGAAAGATAATCATTAGATAGATAAAAAGATAGAAAGATAGAAATATAGATAGATAAGCATATAGATAGATAGACAAATAGAGAGTTAGACATATAGACAGATAGTCAGATAGATATACTAATAGATAGATAGATAGATAGATAGACAGATAGATAGATAGATATATAGATTGAAAGACATATATATATATATATAGACAGACATATAGACAGACATATAGACAGAAAGACAGATAGACATATAGATAGATAGACATATAATAAGATAGATAGATAGATAGATAGATAGATAGACACATAGAAATATAGATAGACAGCCAGATAGATAGATAGATAGATAAATATACCGAAGATAGATGAAGAGATAGACAAATAGACAAATAGACAGATAGACAGATATATTGATAGACAGATATAAAGATAGACATATATATAGATAGACCATATACACAGATAGACAGATAGATTGATAGACATATAGATAGATAAATATATATACAGATATATAGATAGATAGACATATAGATAGATAGAAATATAGACCGATATATAGATAGATAGATAGAAATATAGACCATTATATAGATAGATAGATATACAGATAGATAGACAGATAGACAAATAGACAGATATATTGATTGATAGAAAGTCATATAGACATAGACTATAGATAAAAAGGATAGATGGCCA
>JAREIK010002619.1:75639-104603 GCA_029783825.1 Sapria himalayana | reverse complement strand
AGACAGATATGTAGATAGATAGATATCCATATAACCAGATAGACAGATAGACAGACAAACAGATAGATATCTAGACAAATAAATAGATAGACAGATAGAAAAATAAACAAATAGTTAGATAGACAGATAAACATTTAGATAGATAAATTGATAGATTGATAGATATACAGATAGGCATATAGACATATAGATAGACATATATATAGACAAATATACAGATAGGTAGATAGACATATAAAAAGATAGATTGATAAATAGAAAAATACACAGAAAGATAGATAGATAGATAATTATACAAATAGACATATAATCATATACACATATAGATAGATAAACTTATAGAGAGATTTATACATAAACAAATATATAGATTCAAAGATAGATTGATATACAGAGAAATAGATAGATATATAAATATACAAGTACATAGAAAGAAAGATAGATAAATAAAAGTTAGACAGATAGACAAATATATAGATGGATAGATAAATAGATAGGTAGTGAGGAAGATAGGCAAATTGGTAGATAGGTAGATAGGTAGATTGACATATACATAGATATACAGACAGATATAAAGATAGATAGTAAGATAGACAAATAGGCATATAGATAGATAGACATATAGAAAAATATAAAAATTGATTGATAGACATATATACAGATAGTTAGAAAGAACGAAAGATAGATATACAAATAGACAAATAGGCATATATAGAGATAGACATATAGACCATTTAAACACTGATAAATACAAACATAGATAGATAGACAGATAAATAGTTAGACAGTTGGACACCTAGACATATACAGATATAGATATATAGACATATAGATAGATTTATAGATAGATTATAGTCAGATAAAAATATAAACAGATAGACAAATAGAAATATTAATACATAGGTAGATTATTAGATAGGTAGTTTGACAAAGAGATTGATATACAAAAAGATAGACATACAAATAGACAGATTGACAGATAGACAAATAAATATATTGATATATAAACATATAAACATATAGCCAAATAGATAGAAAGATAGATTGTTAGATAGACAGATAGATAGATAAATAGACATAAATTTATATAAAGAAAAAGATAGAGGGACAGATAGATAGATAGATAGATATACACATAGACATAGAGACATATAGAAAGATAGACAAATTGATAAATAGATAGTTATATAGATAGATAGATAGATAGATAGATAGACGAATAGAAAGAAAGACAGATTGATAGATAGACAGATATACATATATATAAATATACAGATAGACAAAAAGATAGATAAATAAATAAATAGATAGAAACTTAGATAAATAAATAGATAGATAGATAGATAGACAGAAAGAAAAATAGATATATATATATATAGAAAGACAGATAGACAAATATATAGATAGGTAGATAGACAGATAGATAGATAGATAGATAGACATATAGATAGATAGATAGATAGACATATAGACAGATAGACAGATAGACACATATATAGATATATATCAAGATATATAGATAGATAGTTAGATAAATAGATATATAAATAAGATAGACAGATAGATATATATCTAGATATATAGATAGATAGTTAGATAAATAGATATATAAATAAGATAGACAGATAGATAGATACAAAAAAAGATATATAGATAGATAATTATATAGATAGACATAGAGACATATACACAGATAGATAGATAGATTGGTAGATATAAAGATCAATTTATAGATAGATAAATAGATATACAGACAAATAGATAGATAGATAGAATGATAAATAGAAAGATAGATAGATAGATAGATAAATAAACAGATAGACAGACAGATAGATAGATAGGTAGATAGGTAAATATATAGATAGAAAGACAGATAAATAGATACCTAGACAAAAAAATTGATAGATAGATTGATAGACAAATAGACATTTGAAAGATAGGCAGATTGGCAGATAGCCAGATTGGTAGATAAATAAATAGATAGATAGATTGATACATAGATAGATAGACAGAAAGATAGACAGATAGATATTAGGTAGATAAGTAGATAGAGATAAGGAAAGATAGTCAGGAGACAGATAAACAGATCGACAGATAGACAAATTGATAGATAGATATACAAATGGAAAGATAGACTTGTATACAGATAAATAGATAGACAAATATAAAGATATAGAGATAGATAGATAGCTAGATATACATATATATAGATTGATAGATAGACATATAGATAGATAGATAGATAAATAGATAGATAGATATATATATATATATATAGTTACACAGATAAACAAATAAAATATAGTTTGACAGATTGATATATACACAAAAAGAAAGTAAGATAGATAGATATATAATCATACTGATAAACATATAGACATATACACATATATATAGATAGACATATTTACTGATTTATTGATAGATAGTTAGAGAGATAGACGAATAGATAGATATACAAATAGATTGATAGACAAATTGATGATTGATATATGGACATATAGACAGGTAGACATTAAGATAGATAAACAAATAGATAGATAAATAGAATCATATAGATAGGTAGAAAAATAGAAAGAAAGACAAATAGATAATTAGATAAAGATATAGATAGGCAGATATGTAGATAGGTAGTTAAGAAGATAGATAGTTAGAAGGATATACAGATAGATATATAGATAGATAGAAAAATAGAAAGATAGTCAAATAGACAGATAGTCAGATAGATTGATAGATAGATTGATAGATAGACAGATAGATTGATTGATAGACAAATAGATAGATATATAGATAGAAAGATAGATCGATCGATCGATAGATAGACAAATAGATAGATACATAGATACATAGATAAATAGATAGTCAAATAGTCAGATAGATAGATAAAGATATAAATAGATAGACAAATACAAAGATACAGATATAGATAGATAGATAGATATACAGATAGACAAATAGACAAATAGATAGATATAGAGAAAGGGATAGATAGATAGATAGATATAGAGATAGATAGATATATAGATAGATAGATAGATAGACAAATAGATAGATTGATAAGCAGACAAATATATAGATATATAGATAGATAGACAAATAGACAGATAGATAGATAGATATATAGATTTACAGATAGACTGATAGACTGATAGACACATAGAAAGATAAACATGTAGACTTATATACACATAAATATATAGACAGACAGATATATAAATAGACAGAAAGATAGACAGACAACCAAATAGATAGATAGATAGATAGATAGATAGACAATTAGAAAGATAGAAAGATAGACATATAGAAAGATAGACATATGGATAGAAAGATAGATAGACAAATAGACAGATAGACAAATATATATATATATATATATATAGAGATAGACAAATAGTTAGATAGATATCAAGATAGATAGATAGATAGATATCGAGATTGACAGATAGATAGATATTGAGATAGACAGATAGATAAATATCGAGATAGACAGATAGATAAATATCGAGATAGACAGATAGATAGATAGATAGACAGACATCTAGATAGATAGATAGACAGATAGATAGATATACTGATAGACAAATAGAAATATACACATATACACAGAAAGACACATATAGACAAATAGCCAGATAGATTGATTGATAGAGTGATAGAGAGATCGACAAATAGACAGACATGTAGATAGATAGATATCCATATAACCAGATAGACAGATAGACAGACAAACAGATAGATATCTAGACAAATAAATAGATAGACAGCTAGAAAAATAAACAAATAGATAGATAGACAGATAAACATTTAGATAGATAAATTGATAGATTGATAGATATACAGATAGGCATATAGACATATAGATAGACATATATATAGACAAATATACAGATAGGTAGATAGACATATAAAAAGATAGATTGATAAATAGAAAAATACACAGAAAGATAGATAGATAGATAATTATACAAATAGACATATAATCATATACACATATAGATAGATAAACTTATAGAGAGATTTATACATAAACAAATATATAGATTCATAGATAGATTGATATACAGAGAAATAGATAGATATATAAATATACAAGTACATAGAAAGAAAGATAGATAAATAAAAGTTAGACAGATAGACAAATATATAGATGGATAGATAAATAGATAGGTAGTGAGGAAGATAGGCAAATTGGTAGATAGGTAGATAGGAAGATTGACATATACATAGATATACAGACAGATATAAAGATAGATAGTAAGATAGACAAATAGGCATATAGATAGATAGACATATAGAAAAATATAAAAATTGATTGATAGACATATATACAGATAGTTAGAAAGAACGAAAGATAGATATACAGATAGACAAATAGGCATATATAGAGATAGACATATAGACCATTTAAACACTGATAAATACAAACATAGATAGATAGACAGATAAACAGTTAGACAGTTGGACACCTAGACATATACAGATATCGATATATAGACATATAGATAGATTTATAGATAGATTATAGTCAGATAAAAATATAAACAGATAGACAAATAGAAAAATTAATACATAGGTAGATTATTAGATAGGTAGTTTGACAAAGAGATTGATATACAAAAAGATAGACATACAAATAGACAGATCGACAGATAGACAAATAAATATATTGATATATAAACATATAAACATATAGCCAAATAGATAGAAAGATAGATTGTTAGATAGACAGATAGATAGATAAATAGACATAAATTTATATAAAGAAAAAGATAGAGGGACAGATAGATAGATAGATATACACAAGGACATAGAGACATATAGAAAGATAGACAAATTGATAAATAGATAGTTATATAGATAGATAGATAGATAGATAGACGAATAGAAAGAAAGACAGATTGATAGATAGACAGATATACATATATATAAATATACAGATAGACAAAAAGATAGATAAATAAATAAATAGATAGAAACTTAGATAAATAAATAGATAGATAGATAGATAGACAGAAAGAGAAATAGATATATATATAGAAAGACAGATAGACAAATATACAGATAGATAGATAGACAAATAGACAGACAGACAGATAGATAGACATATTGATTGATAAACAAAATATAGATGAAAGATTGAAAGATAGATAGATAGTCAGATAGAGAAATAGATAGATAGATAGATCGATAGATAAAAGAAGATAGATAAAAAGATAGATAGATAGATAGACAGATAGTATTATTCTAAGATTGACAAATAGATAGATTTATAGAAATATAGATAAATAGATAGATATATAGATACATAGATACATAGATACACAAATAGATAGATAGACAATTATACATATAGACAATTGTAAGAATTACAATCATCATAAAGAAAGAGGTGTTTTTTTGACTTTTTTTTCCAACAGTGAAGGAGCACATTTTTATGTGATACACAAATACATGTTCATATAAAATCAACATATCTCTTGTTCTGGTTTCGATTTCTCTATGTAAATTAGGAGCATAATCATCTATTTTTTTTATTTAATTTCTTTCATTAAATTGGAATATTTTTAGGTAGCATACACTTGTTCTATTTTCTGCTGCTGCAATATACTCGATTGTTTTCTCTTTCTTTCTTTTTTGAACATGAAAATAGGCATAGTGGCAAATGGTTCAAACTGACAGAAGAACTGGAAATGTTGGCTTCAACCAATGGGTCCAGCACGACCAGCACCAGCACCATCACCACAACAGATGGTCCTGAAGATGATGTAGCAACCTTGAGAGTTTTGCTGGACCTGTTTTACTAATGCACAGAAGATAATCTTGCTGACGGCCCCACGGTAGTTGATATCTATCATTCTGTGCCTGCACAATCCATCAACACCTGATCAAGAACATGCCAGAGATGTAGCTTTTTTTTATTATTCTTGGATTTTGATCTTGTTGGGTTAGAATTTTTTTATTCTCAAGGTTTCTAATATGTGCCTATTTGTGGCCTAACCATGATCTTTTCCGCATAATCGAAACGATAACCATATGCCATTGAAACCAAAGGCTCTAGGCTGGTTCCTGTCATGCCTATGCATACTCCTAGACATTATATATCTATTTGCACATATGATATCTGTATGTATGTATGTATGTATGTATGTATATTTGTAATGAAACAGTTCTTATAATATGCTTCCTTGGTATTTTTTTTATGCCCACATCAATTCATGTGTGTGTTCAAATGTCTTGGTATCTGTATATATATGTATGTATTGGTCCTAGTGATTCTATTTATAATCATTATTACTAATCGAGTCATTTTAATTATTTGGGCTGGGTATAAATATATTATTTTAGTAGATTTATGGTTTGGTATGTTAAATATTAATTAAAGATAAATTTTTATAAATATGATAAGTGATTTAAATTTCTTACACATATGATACCACATTGTTCCTCATACAAAGCTTGTATAAGTGATGGAATTTTTCACTAGACATTATGTGGCATGACTCGGACACCTTTGTCACAGTAGAAAAATGGTAATTAGAGGAGCAAAGGGAGAGAAAGCAAAGCCAATGAATGGATATATTAAACTTTATGCACTTTTGGTAGATACATTGAAGAATAAGATGTAATAAAATTTTGTTATTTTTTTATTTCAATTATGTAAAATATTGAATTAGAATAAGTTATTAAATGATTTTATTTTTTTTATTATAAATTATTTATAGTTTCATTTTTTATTCAATTTGATATAAAAATATTAAATTATTTAATTACAAATTTTTAAAATAAATTAAATTCTGAAAATAATTTTGAAATTAATATAGCTATGGAAAAATCCATTGCTAAATTAGCAAGGTAAAATCCATTGCTAAATTAGAAAGAGGAAATTTCCCTAGCTAATTTAGCAAGGGAAATCTTAAATTTAGCGACAGAATTTCTGTAGCTAATTTTATTTATAGAGGGACTATTTCCGTCGGTAAAATTTAGCGACTAGCACTTTAGCTTAGGAATCTTCCATCGTTATTTTCATTTAGCAATGGGAAATCTCTTTTATCTTTCAAATTTAGCTAGAAAATTTGTGTTTTTAAGCAATGAATTTTTCCGTCGCTAAATTTTTAGCTAGGGACAGTGTCTCTCGCTAACTTTTAGCAAGAAGCACTTTAGATAGGGAACTGATTGATCAGTAATCCATAGCTATATCCCGTTAGTGATGGAGAATGCCCATTTAGCTAGAGAATTGTCCCTAGCTATATGAAATTTTTATGGTAATGTATATATATCTTTTAATATATCTATTTGTTTATTGGTTTATCTCATTATATATCGACTTGTATATCTGTCTATTTATCAATTTTACAATCTTTCTATTTGTCTATCTTTTTATCTATCTATAAATCTATCTATTAGTCTATCTATCTATATGTCAATCTGTCTATCTATCTGTCTATCTGTTTATCTATCTATTTATCTATCTTTTTTTCTATCTATCTGTCTATCTATCTATTTGTCTATTTGTTTATCTATCTATCTACCTATAAGGCTAGTCTGTCTATCTATCTATCTGTCTATTTGTCTCTATTTATTTGTTTATCTCTTTTTCTATCTACTTATCTAATTACCTATCTATCTATCTTATTAACTTTCTATCTGTATATATTTGTATATGTCTATCCATCTATGTTTTTAAATGTCTATCTGTCTATTTATCTATCTGACTATCTTACTATCTGTCTATTTGTGTATATGTCTATCTATCTTTCTAAAATGCTATTTGTCAATGTCTATCTTCTATTTATATATCAATCTCTTTATTTGTCTATCTATCTATCTATATGTCTATCTATCTATATGTGTATCTATCTATCTGTCTATCCATTTATCTATTTATATGTTTATCTATCTAACTATATATCTATCTTTCTTTCTATCTGTCTATATATCTATCTATCTATCAATATGGTCTAAATATATATCTATCTATTTGTCTATCTCTCTATATGGTCTAAATATATATCTATCTATTTTTTTATCTATATATCTATCTATCTGTCTGTCGGTATATCTACCTATCTATCTATATATCTATTTATCTGTTTGTTTGTCTATCTATCTATCTATCTATTAGTCTTTTTGTCTATTGTCTATTAATTTATCAGTCGATCTGTCTATCTATCTATTTGATAATCTATTTATATGTCTATTTGTCTATCTATCTGCCTATCTATAAATTTATGTATTTGTCTATTGGTGTATCTGACTATTGGTCTATCTATCTATCTATCTATCTTTTGTCTATCTGTCTATTTGTTTATCTGTCTATCTGTTTATCTGTCTATCTGTCTATTTGTCTATCTATCTTCTATATATCTATCTATGTATCTATCTGTCTGTCTGTCTTTCTATATGTATATATGTCTATCTTTCTATCTGTCTATCTATCTATTTGACTATCTGTCTATCTATCTTCTATATATCTATCAATTTGTCTATCTATTTATCTATCTATTTGTCTATCTATTTATCTATCTATCTATCTAATTATCTATTTATATGTTTATCTATCTATTTTTCTATCTATCAATCTCGCTATCTACCTATCTATCTCTTTATTTATCAGTTTATCTGCCTATCTATCTATCTGTCTATCAGAATATATTTCAATATGACTATCATTCAATCTATCAATATGCCTATTTGTCTATCTCTCTATGTGTCTATCTGACTACTATATATCTCTTTATCTGTCTATCTCTTTATCTGTCTATCTATCTATATGTATATTTGTCTATCTATGAATCTAGCTTTCTACCTATCTGTCTATCTGTTTATTAGCCTATCTATCTATCTGTCAATCTGTCTTTATCTCTATCATTATATATGTCTATATGTATTTGTGACAATTTGTCTATCTGTATAAATATTTATATGTCTATATCTTTATCTGTCTATATGTTTATCTTTATCTATCTATCTATCTGTCTATCTGACTATTTTTCTATCTTTTTATCTATTTATCAGTTTATCTATCTATCTATTTATTTGTCCACTTATTTATTTATCTATCTATCTGTCTATCTATATATCTATCTATCTATCTTTCTATCTATTTATCGGACTATCTGTCTATCTATTTATCTATTTATATGTCTATCTATCTATTTTTCTTTCTTTCTTTATGTTCTAAATATATAAATATATTTATCTGTCTATCTATCTATTGATATACCTATCTAGCTATATGTCTGTCTATACTATCTATATCTATATATATATATATATATTTGTCTATCTATTGGTCTATTTGTCTATCTATATATCTGTCTATATGTCTATTTGTTTATCTATCTTTCTATATGTCTGTATGTCAGTCGCTCTATTTCTTTTATCTATCTGTCTTTCTATATATATATATATCTATCTATATTTTTATATTTCTATCTATCTATCAGTCTATCTATATGTTTATTTGTCTATCAATCTATTTGTCTAACTATCAATCAGTTTATCTGTCTAACCGTCTATCTGTCTATCTTTCTATCTATCTATCTTTCTATCTATTTGTCTATCTATTTATATATCACTCTATTTGTCTATCTATCTATTTGTATATCTATGTATCTATCTATCTATCTATCTTTCTATCTATCTATCCTTTTGACTATATGTATATACGTCTCTCTATCTTATATCTATTTGTCTATATTTCTATTTATCCAAGTGTCTATCGGTCTATCTGTCTTTCTATCTCTTTGTCTATCTGTCTTTCTATCTATTAGTATATTAGTCTATTAGTCAATCTGTTTATCTATCTATCTGAATATCTATTTATCTGTATATCTATATTTATTTATCGGTCTATTTGCCTATCTATCTATTTGTCTATCTATCTATCTATCTATCTATATGTCTATCTATCTATCTATATATCTATCTACCTATCTTTTTATATATCTATCAATCAATCTATCTATCTATATATCTGTCTATCTATCTATCTAATTATCTTTCTGTCTATCAGTCTATATGTCTACATGTCTCTCTGTCAACCTGTCTATCTGATAATTTGTATATCTGTCTATATTTATATATCTTTCCAATCTTATTCTTCCTTGAAAAGTTACAAGCTTGTAATGTTTGGTGCTAATTCTTAGCACAAATGAAACTCACAGCAACATTTAAAACATGCTAAGGAGTTGGAAAAAAATGCTAGATATTACAATTCTGACCATCAAATATTTTTTAAGGAGAGCTTGCAATCACATCGGAAGTCATTGCATCTGCGTGAAATCTCATGTAACATTCTACAGAACTTTTATCGCTAATCCTCTTTGAAACATGCAATCTGTGAGGATAAAAGAACAATACAATAATGCACAAAAAATACTATGTGTCCAACAAGAGTACAAATATAGAGAAATGTTGTTGGTAAGATACCCCAAGGGGGTCATTTCTTGTGAGAAATGGACGCAACATTTTTTGCTAGATTTCAGCACTCCTTTAATATAGAACTCAGCAGAGAACTAATCCATCTTGCCTCCTTTTCTCAACTTTTAGCTTCCAACTGCATAGAATGATTGTAGTTATAGTTATAGAGATGAAGAAGACCTGTATAGCATAAAAATGATTTATACCTTAAGCTGATCATGGTGATTTAAAGTAATGTATAGCATGAAAATGAAGAATACCTGTAAATAGACGATGAGGATTAAAACCAGTAAATAGGAAAAAAACTCTCAAGGAATTTAGAGAAAGATAAATCAGTACTCACATGCGCTTACTTTTCTATTAACAGTTATTCTGCCATTATCAGTGACATGGATGCTTGAGCCTATTATTGCTCTTCTAACTAGTTCCTGATATGAATCTTTGATTAGCCATGTTAATGAACATAAAAACACAACCAAAACCATGAAGCCATGATTCCAATAATAAGACACAACTAATTTCCAATAAAATTCATAATGTTCGCCTAACTATCATAAAGATTTAAGCATTTAACAAGCATAATTTCCACATTCTTAGAAATGGGTATTGACTTGAAACATTTGAGATTATTCGCTTCACAAAGAAAATAAAAATTATTTAACTGCATGAATGCCTTGCCCTAGTATTTTTATATTTCAAGAAAACTCAAATAATACAAATGGATGTAAATATATAGAAAAAAAAGAGAAAAAAAAATTAAACAGTAAAATAAAATTAAAAAAATGTATTAATTTATATTAAAAAATTAAATACATTTTTATTTAACAATAAATGATATTATTTCATAAATAAAAAAATGTATGGTTAATACTTAATGAAATTTTAATTGTTATTTTTTGTAATATTATTTATTAATTAATGAAATTAATTTTAGAAATAAAAAAATTTATTAATGGCTATAAAATGAAAAAAATAATTTTACTAATAACATTGAAAACTACTAATTGGTAATCAAATTTTCAGATTATTTCATTAATTAAAAAAACATATTATTTAATATAACAATAAATAAATTATATAAATGTATGCCTTTACAAAGTTTTTAACATTTCATATTATAAAAAACTATTTCATATATATATATATATATATATATATATATTATGGTTATAAATTTTTAAGAATTCATATTATTTTTTATGAATATAATATGTAATAATTTTAAAGGCATAACATTCCATTTTATTTGATCTAATACATAATTTATAAAATTCCAAATATTACATAAAATGAAAAGATCATTAAAAAAAGTAATATTTATTATTTTAATAAAAATGGAACATTAAAAGCTAATAGTAAAAATCTAACTCAGTTATTTAATTCTTATAAATTTCAGAAGGGAAAAAAATAAAACTTGAATTCAAATAAACTTTGGGGCAAAAAATAAAACTTGAATTCTAATCAACTTAGGGCCAAATATAATTTTTATTTAAGAATATAAAAATATCATTAGTAATAATTTAAATACTCCTTTATAAACCCTAAAAAAAATACTTGAAGTGTTCTTTTAATAAACACATGGAGATATTTTATTAAATCAACAAATTTTTTTTGATGTAATTAAAACATCTATGTATTTATCTTTCAATATCAATTTATTTTTTTAAAATTCTATGATAAATTAAAATTTTTTTTTATAAATCAAAAATTTCAAATCTTTTAGTAATTATATTTTTAAAAGTTTCCTATAATCTATGTTGCACGGACACGGATACGGACACGGGGATACGACACGGCAGGATACGGGGACACGACAAATTTCAAAAAACTAGGATACGGATACGGCTAGGACACGGCATGAAAAAAAAATTAAATATAAATATTATCCATTAACATAAATTTAGATAAATAAAAAAAATGCTAAGATATTTTGATAAATAGAAATTTAGAGAGCTTAAATAAAATTAAAATAAATTATTTGTTTATTATATTTTGTATATATATTAAACAAACATTAATAATTAAAATATAAAAAATATATATTTAAGCCCTCTAACCCCTGCGGCCCTGCCCCCTCCCGTTACAGTTTCTAACTCTCTCTAACATATATTTTAAATATAGTATTTTAAAATAATATAAGATACAGTATTTTAAAATAATTTAAAATTATGTTTTTTAAATTAATTTAAAAAAAATTTAAACCTCTAACACCCTCTCTCCCCTCCCCCTCCCCCGTCCAGAACCTTTTTCCCCCCTCCCGAAAATCCCTCCCGAAACCCCCCTCCACCCCCCTCCCGAAACCCCCCCTCCCCGAACCCCCCTCCCCGAAACCCCCTCCCCTCTACCCGATTTTCCGAAACCCCCTCGCGAAACCCTCTAACGACGCGTCGGTAAGTAAACGACGCGTCTGGAGTTTTTCGGAAACAATTGTTTCCGAAAAACTCGTCGGATACGTCTCCGACGCGTATCCGATACGCCACGTGGCGTATCGCATACAGATTTGTGTCCGATACGCCACGTGGCGGGTCGGACACGTATCCGACGCGTGTCCGACCCGTTCGCCGTGTCCACGTGTCGGACACGTGGACACGGCACTCCCTAGCCGTATCGTGCAACACAGCCTATAATCATACTTGTATATTTTTTAACTTTAAATAATAAAAATATTTATTTGTTTATTCGTTAATTCAGATATTTTTGCAAATATTTTTATTTAATCATAGAATTAATTATTTTAGCTTTTTATTGGTAGAAATTTTTATGCATGTTCATTTATTTATTAAAATATTTTTAAAATGATTATAATTATATAATTAATTATTTAATTTTTTTTATACAAATATTTAAATTTCATAATTAAAAATTTTAGAAAGATTTTTTGTATAATTTTTTTAAAATTTTATCATCATTAAAACTATTATTTTAGTCTTTATTAATATAATTTTTTATTCATATTTATATATTTTTAAAATTATTTATTTATAATATCATATTTTTATAATTATATGAAGAGAAGGTGTCTTTCAAGGATCTCTCATCCATAGACCATGAAAAACCATTAATATACAAAATTACATCAAATATTAAAATTAATAAATATAGAAAAAAAAATAAGTAAATATTTGAGACGAAAATAATCACCAGCCCAAATGGCTAGGGAAAATTACCTAGCTAAATTCATATATTTTGTGAAAATTTTTTATATAAGGACTAATCACTTGCAATTAATAAATAATCATAAAAAAAATTCAAATAAGTATTTAGCGATGGATCATTTCACGATCTAATTAGTTAGGAAGAATCCATCACTAAAGTCATTGTAAAATTGCCAACATTCTATATGTGAAAATCTACAATAATATTAGCAGGGATATTTTTAAATCAAAAATTTCTATCTCTAATCCGTCACAAATCCATCACAAATTTCTAATTTAATGTAAAAGTTACCATCTCTTACTATTCCATTGCTAATCTCTCGCATTTTAACTAGGAATTATTTGCCTAGCTAAATTTTCGTAGCTAAATAGATATTTTCTTGTAGCACTATGTGTCTGTGTGTTTATCTATCTATCTTTTGTCTATCTGTCTGTGTGTGCTTCTAACTATCCATCTATCTATGTAGTTATCTATCTATCTATAGATCAAACTATCTAATAATCTAATTACTTGTCTATCTATCTATCTGTGTATCTGTGAATTTGTCTGTCTACCCATCTGGCTATCTGGCTATCTAATTTACTATCTATCTGTTTATCTATCAATCTGACTATATATCAATCTGCCTATTTGCCTATCTGTTTATCTATAATCTATTTATCTATTTATTTGTCTATATATTTATCAGTCAATCTGACTATCTATCTATATACCACTACAAGAAAAATTCATTTTAGCTAGGGAATTTTAGCTAGGGATCAATACCTAGCTAAATTGCAACGTATTAGCTAGGGAATAGCAATGGATTAATGTTTTTTTCGAAAAAAAATAGCAACAGATTAGCGACAGTAGCGACGAAAATTTTTTCGTGAATTCTGTACAAAAAAGTGGGGGATTTAGCAATGGATTAGCGACGGAAGATTTTCGTTAAATCGATTCAAGAAAAGTGGGGTTTTTAGTTACTGAATTAGCGATGGATTAGTGACGAAAAATTTTCGTAAATTATGCTCAAGAAAAGTAGGTATTTTACAAATGGATTAGCAACGAAATATCCCTCGCTAATACCGGCCATTATTTAGCGGTGAATTTAGCGAGGGATTTCCCCTCGCTAATAATATTTATCATTTATCAACGAATTTAGCAATGGAATTTCCTTAGCTAATAAAATCTATTATTAGCGATGGATTTAGCGACGGATTTAGCGACGGATTTAGCTACAGAATTTCCCTTGCTAATAAAATCAATGATTTAGCTACGGATTTAGTGACAGGATTTCCCTTGATAATAAAATCCATGATTTAGCGATGTATTTAGCAACAAAATTACCCTTGCTAATAAAATCCACGATTTAGCGATAAATTTAGCAATGGAATTTCCCTTGTTAATTGAATCTATGATTTAGCGATAGATTTAGCAATTGAATTTCTCTTGCTAAAGGAATCCATGATTTACCGACAAATTTAGCGACAGAATTTCTCATGCTAATAAAATCAATGATTTAGTGAAGGATTTTATCGAGCTAGTAAAATACGTAATATAGCGACGAATTTTCCCTACCTTATAAAATCCATAATTTAGCTACGAATTTATTGACGGCATTTCCCTAGCCAATATTTATTTATATATATTTTTTTATTTTTTATTTGTTTTAATATTTTATTTAATTTTTTTTAAATGTATATTAATTGTATATAGATTAGCAATCCTTGAAACATACATTCACCTCGTAAAATCATAAAAAAATTATATTATAAATAAATAATTTAAAAAATATCCAAATACAAAAACAATTATATATATTAATATGGACTAAATTAACTATTTTTATTATGTATTAATTTTTTATAAAATTATACATAAAAATTTTCTAAAATTTTAAAATAAGAAACTTAAAATTTTGAATTAAAGTTACATTAAACATTAATTTTGATAAGTATAATAATTTTTTTCTTTATTTTAAAAATTAAATTAACATATATTAAAATTTCTATTAATATAAATATAAATTAATTCATTGAATAATAAAATAGAAAAGATTTTATAAATTATCTGAAATAACGAATAAACTAGTAAAAAAATAATATTATTATAAGTAAAAACAATGTATTATTATATAAAACTTTTAAATAAATAAATAATACAGTATTTGAAAATCTTGATATATAATATAAATATAATTTTTTAATAAAGTTAAAAGAAAATAAATTAATATTTATAAATAAATACATAGATGTTTGCTCTTAAAAAAATTTATATGAATTAAACAATTGAGTAATTTTTTGACTATTAGCTTTTAACATTAATTTTTTATTAAAATAATAAATATAACTTATTTTAATTATCTTTTCACTTTAAGTAATTTATTGAATTTTAAAAATTATTAATAATATCAAATAATATGAAATTTTATGCCTTTAAAATTAATTTATATTATCTTCTTATAAATTAATAGAAATTCTTTAAAATTTAAAATGATAAAATATAAATTTTTATATATTTTTTAACATTAATAGTATTTCATAACTCTCAGGCAAGTGACTAGAATGCAAATCATCTTTTCATTTATGTCTTATTATATAGAGTTTGTTAATTTTGTACGTATTTGATTTTTTTAAGGCTAATCATATTTTTTTTATTGTTTATATTAATATTACAATAAAAAATTTTAAGGTGTTTATTTTTCATTTGTACCTTGAAACACGCATATTAATTTTGTTTGAAAAAATTTTTAGTGTGAATAAAAGTAATTAGTCTTTTTGATTATATATATATATATATATTATTTATTTAATGTTATAATAATTAAAAATATAAAAAATTTGATTATCTTTTTCGACACTGATAATCTTCTTAGACACTAACGCTTAAGTGACGCAAACCTTCGCAGAAGGACATCCATCCCTCGACACTAATGTTTCAACATATATTCGATTTTGAGGTTTTAGTTTTAATTTTTATTTGATTTGAGGTACGTTTTATACATTTATTATTCATCGATTAACTTAATTAAGCTTAAGTTTTATTGTTTCCGAAAATCTTCTCCTTTATTCATCGTGTTGTTCTTGGATTGTGTATATATACTTAATTGTATACATATTTCATGCATTTGTGATATAATGCATTGTCATTGTGTGGATTTTGATGGTGCACAGTAGGTATGCCGAATTAAAAAAATTTTCAATATACATAACTACATACTGTATGCAAAAACAGTATACATAAATAAATGTTTGCTAAAAATAAGTGTGTTTAAACATAACCATATATATATAACTACAAAAAAGTATACATAAACTATTTAAACATAATTATATCTATAATTTTTTTTATTACCATAGATGTGAAATGAAAAAATGGTTATGCATTGTTTGGGCATGTTGGTATTAAGTGGGCGAACTTCTTTATCATGGTTTTGGTGATTTTGATGCTATAGTTTGGTGGTATCTTTTTTTTGTTATGGTTATAAATATTTCTATTTAAAACTTCAATTATTCATGGCCCATTGCTAATGTTTTTGTTCATGGGTGTTCTTGAGTGAGAAGGACGAAAAAAAATACATATGTTCTTGATTTTTTATCTATATTGCATGAAGAGCACAAAAAGATGATTCTAATAATTATTCTAAAAAATAATTTTTTTAGAATAATTATTCAAAAACAAATAGTTTTAATCTGTATTTTGCTATTTTATGAATAATAAAGTGTGTGTGTATGATTATAGTTTGTGTTATTTATGGTAAGTTTTTTAGCAATGTATTTTTTGATAGTGAAAGTTTTTTGTTGTGTTCGTTTATTTTATGGTAGTGTGTATCTGTGTTTAATAATTTTTGCATTATTAAAATTACTATGTGCTATGCATTTAACGTCATTTTTGAAATATCCAGAAAAGCCATTTGGTTTAATCTGTACATAATTTTTGTAGTGTATATGTGCGTGCATGTGTGTGTAATAAAAATAATGTGAATATATATATATATATATTATATTTATTTATTCAACTCTATTAAGTATAGTTTGGGAAATTGAAAAATAATGTTGTGATTTAATTCAAAATTATAATATTTAATTAACTTGTTTGGTATTTGAGCTATAATATTTTTCAAATCGGTTTGAAACCTATTGATGGTTATCTTTTGATAATCTTTTGATATTGAAAGGCATATCAATTGAATATTCATTTCTTGCTTGCTCTATTGATTTGT
Source organism: Sapria himalayana (assembly GCA_029783825.1). Classification (NCBI taxonomy): domain Eukaryota; kingdom Viridiplantae; phylum Streptophyta; class Magnoliopsida; order Malpighiales; family Rafflesiaceae; genus Sapria; species Sapria himalayana. The sequence goes on along the minus strand of JAREIK010002619.1, from coordinate 86,824 downwards.
TGTTGTTAGGTAACAAACCTTTTTGATTGATTAATCCTGTCATAGAAAAAATATTATCATTAAAGGATACCATAGTTTGTCTTTCAATGCATCGATGGAGATGATTTTTAGAACATATATTACCAACCTCAAGATCATTTACCTTGTAAAAAAATGTATATTGATGTTGTATCATGGTTGATGAGTGAGATACATATATCACTATGCTATATCAAATCAAGGAAGTTGTCAACAATGGCAAATCAACCACTCAAACATATGCTCTAACAAATGGATTTCTATATGTTGCAAGTTGATACTCATCTATTATTAATCTTGCACAATTGGTAATTAATCTACCCTTTATACTCTATTTTCAATTAGATACTCATATATTAGTAAGCTTTCTCAATTGAACTATAATCTATATTTTTATCTTTGATTAATGAGAAAGTATAATGGAATATACTATAGACCATGTTAAAGATAAAGCATAGAGAAATATTATCTCATCTATAAATGAGCATTCTCATTTGAAAGTAGATACTCATTTGTGGTAGTAAAGAAGAAGAAGTAGAAAAAGATGAAGAAGAAGTAGTAAGAGAAGGAAAAAAAGTCTAAGATAATGAAGAAATTAGAGTAGAATTATAGATCTTAATTAGCAATAATATGCATTAAAAGAAATCCTAATCATTCTAATCTTCAAATAGAAAAAAATATTTGGCTTGCATCTCTTAAATTACAAAACAATATAACAAAAACAATTTAGTATTATGCATTGATACCACTAAAAGGTAGGAATATTGCTCTGAGAAGTATTTTCTTAAATTTGTTCAATTTTAAAATTTTATCAAATAGATTTTCTTGACGATGAAAGTACTATTCTTTATAATTTGTTGCATTCAAAAACAGCATTAAATTTTATCTAACTTGGCAAAAAAATAAGGAATTCCTCCACAACACTAATAATAATAATAATAATACTTAATATTGTGATCCTTAATCTATATATATATATATATTTACATATATATAATGGATAATTATGGTTTGGAATCCAAAAAAAAATATCTATGATTTGGGTTATATTTAAGTACCTATATTCGGATGCTCATAATTATCCCAATATAATTAAAAAAAACATTATGCATAAACTCGTTTCAGCTTACTCAGTATGCAGAAACAAGTTAATGCATATATTTATGCATACAGAGTATTTATGAACTCCATATGCATATGTTTTTGTTTACGTAATAATGAGTTTCTACATAAACTCATTTGCATACTTGAGTATATGCATTTCGTATGAAAAAAGAAAGGTAATTATCAGTATAAAAATTTGGAAGACCCAAATCATAAATATTTTGGATTAGGGTCCCCAAATGTTATATTAAAATTAAAAATTGTAAAAAAATTTAATTATTTTCATGTTGCTTCCCATTAATATTTTTTCTTATAATATTATAACTTTTATCCACTTTTGTTGCACCGAACTGCATCAACTTTTTTTATCTCACATAAGTTTTAAAAAAATGTAAATCTAATATAATAGTTTCAGAAATCAAAAATCAATTTTTGATTCTTATAGAGTTTACCAAAATATACTTCTTCAAAGAACATTGATAGGTGAAAACCCAGGGCTTACACCCATTTAATGATGCAACCAACCAACCAACTATAACTTTTTAAAAATCTTGGATTCAAAAATCTTTATCATTATAACGCAAGTAGGATTTGAATATTTTAAGTGTTTAGAATTATAAGTATTTGTGTAACTATATGTATACCCACATGTAATTATATTTATAATTACATGTATAATAACATACAATTTTATATTTAACTATTTTAGTATAACTATGTATAAGTATTTGTATAACTATATATAAATATTTGTATAATTATATAACACTCTACAACAATAAATATAATTATATTTATAACGATTTATACATATATGTAAATCTATATATTTATTGAAAACTTTATATATTTGTGTATAACTATTTGTATGAATATATTTATATATAACATTATGTTTAAATATATACAAATATTAATAGCTATATATACTATATGGATAATAACATATAACTATAAATAATTGTATATTATTATATATATAATTATAACAGCTTTATACATAATTATATCTAAATATATAATTTACATATTATATTTAATATACATTTGTATATATTAGTATATAAAAATGTATTTTACTATATCTATACCTATACATATCTATATGTATAAATATATAAAATTATATGAATAAATATATATACCTGCATGTGTAAATATAAGTATAACTATATGTGTAACTAAATGTATAACAACATGTAACTATATTTATAATTACATGTATTAAAACATAAAACATTATGTTTAATTATATGTGTATATATATATATATATTTATAAAACTAAATAAAATTTTATATAATTAAATAAAACTATATTTTTAACTTTTTATACATATATGTATACATATATGTAAATCAATATATTTATGTATAACTAATTATAACTACTCGTATGAATATATATATATATATATATATATATATATATATATAAAACTAAATGTTTATCGATATATACATTTTTATAATTATATGTATTATATTTATAATAATATATAACTATAAATAATTCTATATTATTATATGTATAACTATAAACACTTTATACATAACTATATTTAAATATATAATTAACAACATGTATTTAATATATATTTTTATATATTACTATAAAAAATGTAATTTAGCATTTCCATACCTATATATAACTATATGTATAAATATATGAAAAAATATATCTACATAGATTTATAAATATAAGTTTAACTATACGTGTACCTATGTATAACCACATGTAACTATATTTATAATTATATGTGTAAAAACATACAACATAATGTTTAACTAAATCTGTATAACTATATATAAATATTTGTATAACTATAAAAACTCTATATAAATAAATATAACTTTATTTTTAAATATGTAAACATATATGTATACATATATGAAAATCTATATAATTATTTATAACTTTGTATACATTTATTTATATTTACTTATAACTACTTGTATGCATATATCTATACTATAATTATGTGTTAAACTAAATGTAACTATTTATAACTAAATTTACTATATGTATCCTAACATATAATTATATATGGGATAATACTATTTTGTTGCACCAACTTGAAATATAAAGGCTAAAGATATAATATCAACAATACGCAAGCAGATAGTATGAGAGTATCTGTTGATCAGGCTCATATATGGCATAATACAAATAATCATCATACTCTTACTTAATTCCAACCCTTGGGCCTCAGGTTCAAATATGAACTTATGTATAACAAAAAATATAATATTTGATAGGTTTGTACTAAAGAACTTATATTTTCTTTTATATAATTCTTCATTCTAACACTACACTCTCTATGTGTCACTCTATCCCTCTATAATTCTTTATGTCTTTCTCTTCCTCTGTTTCTTTGTGTCACACACTCTCTCGTGTTATTTTTTTTCTTGCTCTTCTTTCTTTCTTGTTCTCTCTCTCTCTCTCTCCACCCCCCCTCTCTCAATCCCTCTCTCTCTCCCTCTCCCCCCCCCCTCTCAAATTGTTAGGGGATATACAAAAGGGTTATTAATGGATTTTTGAATAAAGACTTTTTAACTGAGCTTGAAACATTCATCAATTTTGCATGTAGTCAATCAAGATTAAAGGATGGAGAAAAAATTAAGTGTCCATGTAATCATCGAAAGTGTCAGAATATTCCTTTCGTGATGCAAACACTATAAGATATCATTTGGCAAAATATGGCTTTGTGCCAAATTATTTTGAATGGATTTATCATGGGAATGTACAAAGGCTCTGAATAATGACCAAAATGAGGGTATTGAATCATTTGCTTGTGGTGAAGAATCATCAAACACATACTATAGAATGATCATGGAAGCTGCTAGTCATGACTTCAATTTAGATTACATGGATGAATCACCTAATTCTAAAGCTCAGAAATTTTATGAAATGCTTAAAGCTGCAGATAAAGAGTTCTTGCCTGGTTGTAAAACACATTCGTAATTGTCACTTGTGCCTCGACTAATGAGCATTCAGTCAGAAAATCATATGTCTGAGAATTTATTTGATCACGTGACAGAACTAAAGAAGGAGATTAATACGGATAATAATTTGATCACTAACAACTTTTACAACACTAAGAAGTTACTACGAATAATGGGTCTACCAGTGGAAAAATTGATTGTTGTTTAAATGTATGGATATTATAGAGGGCGGTGATAGTGATTTAATGAGCTGTAAGTTTTGAGATCATCCTCGATTTAGGAAGACACCTCCTACTGTAGAAATGCGAAAATAATTGAAGGTTGTCTTTAAGAAGATGTATTTTTTTCCATTAATTCCATGATTACAGAGACTATATGCATCAAATACTACAACAAATGATATGAGGTGGTATTCTGAGCATGAGGTTGAAGAAGGGGTAATGCATCATCCATCATATTCACCTGCTTGGAAGAATTTTAATTATATACATCATGTATTTGCAGCAGAAAGTCAAAAAGTGAGATTAGGTCTCTACACTGATGGATTTCAATCATCTGGGCAATCTAGACAATAGTAATTAACATGACCAAGATAGTGACACCTTATAACTTGCCTCCGTGGTTGTGTATGAATGAGCAATATATGTTTTTGTCAATATTGGTTCCAGGGCCAAAAAATCTGAAAGACATGCTTGATATTTTCTTACAGCCTCTTATTGAAGAGTTAAATCATTTATGAGATGTTGGCATGAATATATATGATATCTCAAAGAATCGAAATTTCATTATGCGGGTAGCCCTTATGTGGACGGTAAGAGACATTCCTACATATTCAATGTTGTCTGGCTGGAGTACGGTAGGATGATTCACATGCTCGTATTGCATGACAAATTTTGATGCATTTACCCTCAAATTTAGGGGTAAACAGTCATGGTTTGATAACCATCGTAAGTTTCTACCTACGAATCATCCATTTCGAAGAAATAGAACTGATTTTTTGAAGAAATAAAGCTGTGATGAAAGTTACACTAGCTGTTCGTTTAGAAGATTATATTATTATAGAAATTTATAGTTTGGGTTTGAAGAATGTACCTAAAAAGGATGCTACTAGAAGTAATGGACCAATAGGCAAATTATTTGGATGGAGGAAATGTACTATATTTTGGGATTTGCCCTATTAGAAGTCCAATTTAATTCATCATAACTTAGATGTAATGCATTTTGAAAAAAATATTTTTGACAATATTTTCAACACTATCCTTAATGTAGATAGAAAAACAAAAGTCACTTTAAAATCAAGACAAGAGTTGAATGATTACTATCAGCGGCCTGAATTGAAACTAAATGAGCAAACAAGAAAATTTTCTAAAGCTTGCTACACACTTGATAAGAAGGCAAGATAGATATTATGTGAATGGGTTATAAATTTGAAATTCCCTGATGCTTATATGTCAAATATGGGTAGATGCGTGGATATGAAGAATCTTAAGTTATTTGGAATGAAAAGTCATGACTGTCATGTATTTATGCAGAAATTAATACCAATTGCATTCCCTCAATTACTTTCACAAAGTGTTTGGAAGGTCCTTACAGAACTAAGTTTCTTTTTCAACCAGCTAACTACAACCACAATCAAAATAGATGACATGGTAAGGCTGGAGAATGACATTCCACTTATTATTTGTAAGCTTTAACGGGTTTTCCTAATGAGTTTTTTTTGACTCGATGGAGCATTTGCTGGTCCATTTGGCATATGAAGCAAGCATTGTAGGGCCACTGCAAATCAGATGGATGTATCCTTTTGAGAGGTATATCATATAATTTGTTGTTTTTTATTATTTAGTACTTTAAGTATTATTGTAATTTAATCTAATTGAAACCTAACATAATGGATGACGGTAGCTTCGTAAGTTGAAATTGAATGTTAGAAACAAGGCAAAAGTTGAAGGTTCAATTTGTAATGCATATTTAGTAGAAGAAGCATCATAATTTTGTTCTTATTATTTTGATGATCATGTTAATACAAAGAATAGAAATGTGTCGTGGAATTATGAAGGTCATGTGATGGTAGAAGTTGATTCTATGGACAAACTATCTATCTTCAAGCACCCTAGAAGAGAATTTGGAAGAGTAATGAAAAGATATATGATTGATGAAGAATACAAAGCAACGAGGAGCTATGTTTTACTTAATTATGAGGAGGTTGCACCATACATTGAGTATGTATACACAAAATGGTTACATGTTAAATCATAATTTAATTTTACCTTTAATAGGAATTATTAAAAATTGATATACATTTTTTTTTCTCTTTTTATATTTGTGTAGTATTTATGTTGAGCAGTTAAAATATAGGCAACCATCAATTTCCAGCAATGATGTCGAGTATATGCTAGAAACTGAATTTGCAAATTGGTTCAAAAATTATGTGAGAATTATTAAGTTTTAAATTTTGAATTATTTAATTTATTTTTATCTTTTATTTGTTAATATCAATTTTTTTAATTAATGTCATAGGTAATTGATCCTTCAAATGGAAATTCAAATTTTTTTATTCAGAATCTAAGTAAAGACCCATTTCAATATGTGACAACCTATCTTGTCTATTTTGTTAATGGATTTAAATTTCACACAATTAGGCATGGTTCTTCTAAAATAACAATGAATAGTGGTGTAAGCACTAAAGGTACAGGATATAGTACAGATGAGATTGATTATTATGGTCAACTCAAAGAAATTATTGAGTTGGAGTATCTTGGACTCGAAAATAACATGATTATATTATTTAAGTGCTAGTGGTTTGATCCTACACCAAATGTGGGCATAAAGTATCATTCGGATTATAAGCTAGTGGATGTTAACCATAAATGCAGATATAATCAAAATGAGCCATTTATTATGGCAATTCAAGCCATCAAGTATATTATTGTACATATCCGAGTTTATCTCGTGAAAAGAGAGATTGGTGGGCGATTTGGATGATCAATGTGCGATCAAAATTTTTAGTATCACCATCACAACAAAGAAGTACAGATGTAAAAATTGTACCAGGATTCCAGAAAGATGAATTAAATAATATTGAGCCTTTGAATGCAGATGAAGATCCAGAAAATTTATGTGACTCAAATGGTGGCATAATAGAAATTGAAAATGATCAATTTCTATCTGAAGATGAGTTCGAACTTTTATCGAAATTAGACAAAATATCAGAAGATCCAAAGGAGGATGACAGTGATACTGATTTTAATTGTTATAATTTTATCATAAATTTAAACTATCAAAGATGTTTTATATTTTATTGAAATCTATCGGTGTGTTTTATTCAAAAATGCATGCTTGTTCATCATTTTTCTATTTTTTGTTCCTTGTTTTATTTTGTACAGTAGATGGCGCCTAAAGGAAGTGGTCACAATGGAGCTGGACGTGGACACGGAAATGAACCAAATTCAACTAGTATGTTACATAATGTTATAGAATCAGTACCAGCTCATAGCCACCATATCCTGACTTCAACATCACAATCACCATCACCATCATTGAGACCTCTACTAACACCTTTATCAAATGTAAGCCCACCACCGATTGTGCTTCCTGCTCACACTTTTAATCCATCTCAATCTTCTACACCCCAATTTACACAGATTGTTCCCCCATTTACAATACCAATGACATCATCAAATCTGGGCCTTCCTCTAAATTCAGTGCAAAGTTAAAAATTGATATTGTGGATGAGAGGTAAAAGAAAAATGTAAAAATGATTTGAAAAAAGAATTTTGATGTTACTCTCAGTGGTTTTTTTATATTGTTATTATTTGCTTGTTTTCTATGTTATTTATTTATTTGTACAGTTGTATTCCATCTCACAAGTGTTTGACTATAATTACAAAGGCTTTCAAGTAAATGGCTGATGCCAAAGCTTTCTCCTGGAAGAAAGTTTCTCAATCGATAAAGGAGTCATATTCTAATGACTTTCAAGAAAAAATAACAAAACAAAAGAATTGGAAAATAATTATCTAATTACTTAACTTTTATGTTGGTTATTATTCAAGCAATAAATAATTATGTTCTTGTTGTTAATATAAATTATTTTATCATTCTTTTTATAGAATCAGTGCACATGGCCACCAAATTTTGATGGAAAGATAAAGTCATTATGGGAGATCAAAGCAGCTCAACGGTATTCTGATTTTGTTCATAAATTAAAGAAAATTAAAGAAAGGCTTAATTTTATATCCAAGAAAGACTGGCCCTAGTGGCTTAATTATTAGGAGGAGCTAGATGTGAAAAAAAATTAGATATTGCCAGCAAAAATTGATGAAGTGAAGCTGTAGGACTAGGTACAGTAATTTGTCGACACACAGGAGGTTCAAAGTCGAGCATCAAGCATGCTCGAGATTTGCTACAAATTTAAACTTCTAAACATATCTATATTTTGTGGTTGTCCTAATAGTCCAATAAATATAATCCTTGCATGGTTTTAATAATTTTATTAAATTTTTTTATCATTTGTTTTTTATGAATTAATAAAAATATATTCTAGGCTGTAGAATTTGGTCGAGACCCAAATTTCTATGAGATTTTCAAGAAGATGCATGTGAAAAAAGTGGATGGTCACTATGTTGACAACAAGTCTCAGATGATTGCAGTAAGAAATATATATATTAATTAGACTTTATAAAACTACAGAACATTATGAAAATTATTTTGAATGCAAAATTTTTATTTTATTTTTTGTAAATCTAGAATAGTTTTTATCTCCATTTTATCTCAAGACCTAATGGAGGAACATGTGACAGATGCTCATCAACAAGTTGTGGGTTCTATAATCTTCAACCAATTGACTATGATCCAATTTATTTGGAGACAATAGGAGGTCGAAAGAAGCAGCGAGTGTACAGAATCAAGTCTAAGGGAGTGGCATTTTGTTTTAGCAGTCATGCTTCTAATTCATCTATCTCAGCAATGGTGGATGAGGTGGTCGAACAACAAGCACGGGAAATTAATGAACGTATTGTAGATATGGAGACCAAACTGAAAAAGAAGGATGAGTAGATAACTAATTTGATTGAAGAAATGCAAGAAATTAAAGAAATTAAAAAAGCAATGCAATAGCAGATGTCCTATATGGAGTCACAGTTAGCGGCATTGGCTCATCATATAGCATTCCGAGATCCAGCTGCGAATCCTAGCAAGAAAGGCTAGCATTCCCTACAAATTATGAGGATGATTGAGTATGAGAATTATTTATAAACTATTATTTATTTGTGTCTATGTATAGTAAATAATTATGATATTTTGTTACAAGTATCAATTTTTTTATTCTAGTTTTATTCTTTGTTTTTTTGATTAGCCAAATTATGAATCTTTGCAGGACACATTGTGTTAGAGAAAAAAAAAAGTTTTAATTCAAAGAATTCTGATGTTTCCACCGTCCTTCCAATGCATAGGTCCCATATTTACCGATTTCAGCTTTATAAAAATGTGGACTAGCTTATCTTATCTTTATTTTTTTAGAAACATTATAATTTTGCACTCTCTTTATCTCTAAACATAATTTCTTGACATCTTTTGGATTTTTGGTTAAGCTGTATGAGAATAAACTTTAATTTGTGTTTGCCCATGTATATAATATTTGTTTTTATATATCTGTGAATATGTTTTTGTATCTCTTAATTTTTTGGGTAGAGTTTTAGCCTATTATATGTATGTAAAAGCCCATGATCAGCAGTGGTAGAGATAGCAATGATGATTGTGGTGGCAGCGAAAGAAGCAGCGGCCATAGCAGCGGTAGCACCGGCTGAGGTGACATCAGCGGCAACTACGGCTCGAAGCGGTAGCAGCGGCAGAAGAGGTAGCAGTGGCATCAGCGACATCAGTAGCTGTGGTGGCAGTAGTGGTGGTGGTAGTGGTGGCAGTGACAGCACTGGCAGCTATGGCAGTAGCAGCTACCGCACCGGCAATAGCAGCAGCAGCAACAGCAGCGGGAGCAGTACCAGTGGTAGCAGTAATGGTAGCAATAGTGGTAGCGGTAGCAGCCACAGTTGTGGTAGTAGCGGCAAGAGTGGCAGCGATAGCGAGAGCAGTAGTAATGACAACATATGTGGTATATACGTAAGTATATAATCAGTATATACATACATATAATACTACATTATTTTATGTACGTATATAATGAGTATATATATGTACTCAGTATATATGTACCCATAATACTGTAGTTTATATGTACATATACTGTAGTAATAATTTTACGAGTGAAATACTAGTATATATGTACATATTTACTACAGCAATATATATTTATCAAAACATAGTTATTTTATTATTTTGATTCATTTGGTAGTTAAATTTCTTAAAGATATGGCACCGCATTGTTTTCCATAGGAAGTTGTATAAGTGAACACATATTTCAACAAACATGAAGCACCGTGACTCGGATAGCATTTTTGCAGTGGAAAGCTGGTGATCGAAGGAGCAGTGGAAGAGAAAGTAACTTTCATGAATTGATAGATTATACTTTATGCATATTCTGTAGATACATTGATTAATAAGATGTAATATAATTTTTATTAATCTTTTGTTTTTGTTATTTAAAATATTGTATTAGAATAAGTTATTGAATGAAATTTTTTTAATTATACTTTTTTTATATTTTCTATTTTTAGTAAATTTATTTTTAAAATATTAAATAATTTAATTAATTTTTTTAAAAACTATATTACATTCAAATATAATTTTTGTTTGTTCATGTCTATAATAACTATTTTTATATATCTGTGAATATGTGGGTGTTTGTCCAAAATTTTTGGGTAGAGTTTTAACCTATTATAGGTATGTAAAAGCCTATTATCATTAGAGTCCGTCACCGCCGCGGTAGCTGCCACGGCAGCAAAAGTGGTAGTGATGGCAGCGGTGATAGTGGCATAATAAGCGGCTGCAGCGGTAGTGGCAGTATCAACACCTGCAGCATTGTCTGTAGGGGTAACAGTAGCTGTAGCGGCAGCCGCGGTAGCAGTGGTGGCTGTTGGGTAGCAATGAGAGCAGAGGCAGCCGTTGCCGCCGCAGCGGCAGCCGCTGCGGCGGAGGCAGTGAGGAAGCGGAAGAATAGGAAGCAGAGG
>JAREIK010002619.1:46354-68619 GCA_029783825.1 Sapria himalayana | reverse complement strand
TTGAATAATTATTCTAAAAAATTATTTTTTAGAATAATTATTAGAATCATCTTTTTGTGCTCTTCATGCAATATAGATAAAAATCAAGAACATATGTATTTTTTTTCGTCCTTCTCACTCAAGAACACCCATGAACAAAAACATTAGCAATGGGCCATGAATAATTGAAGTTTTAAATAGAAATATTTATAACCATAAAAAAAAAGATACCACCAAACTATAGCATCAAAATCACCAAAACCATGATAAAGAAGTTCGCCCACTTAATACCAACATGCCCAAACAATGCATAACCATTTTTTCATTTCACATCTATGGTAATAAAAAAAATTATAGATATAATATTTTAAATAGTTTATGTATATTTTTGTAGTTATATATATATGGTTATGTTTAAACACACTTATTTTAGCAAACTTTTATTTATGTATACTGTTTTGCATACAGTATGTAGTTATATATTGAAAATTTTTTAATTCGGCATACCTACTGTGCACCATCAAATCCACACAATGAAATGCATTATATCAAAAATGCATTAAATAATGTATGATCGATTAAGTATATATACACAATCCAAGAACCCACGATGAATAAAGGAGAATATTTTCGGAAACATTAAAACTTAAGCTTAATTAAGTTAATCGATGAATAATAAATGTATAAAACGTACCTCAAATCAATAAAAATTAAAACTTAAACCTCAAAATCGAATATTTGTTGAAACATTAGTGTCGAGGGATGGATGTCCTTCAGTGAAGGTTTGCGTCACTTAAGCGTTAGTGTCTAAGAGATATCAGAGTCGAAAAAAGATAATCAAATTTTTATATTTTTAATTATTATACATTAAATAAATAATATATATATATATATATAATCAAAAAGACTAATACTTTTATTCACACTAAAATTTTTTCGAACAAAATTAATATGCGTGTTTCAAGGTACAAATGAAAATAAACACCTTAAAATTTTTATTGTAATATTAATATAAACAATAAAAAATATGACTAGCCTTATAAAAAAAATCAAATAGGTACAAAATTAACAAAGTCTATATAATAAGACATAAATGAAAGATGATTTGCATTATAGTCACTCGCCTAAGAGTTATGAAATACTATTGATGTTAAAAAATATATAAAAATTATATTTTATCCTTTTAAATTTTAAAGAATTCCTATTAATTTATACGAAGATAATATGAATAAATTTTAAAGGCATAAAATTTCATATTATTTGATATTATTAATAATTTTTAAAATTAAATAAATGACTTAAAGTGAAAAGATAATTAAAATAAGTTATATTTATTATTTTAATAAAAATTAATGTTAAAAGCTAATAGTCAAAAAATTACTCAATTGTTTAATTTCGTATAATTTTTTAAGAGCAACATCTATGTATTTATTTATAAATATTAATTTATTTTCTTTTAACTTTATTAAAAATTATATTTATATTATATATCAAGATTTTCAAATACTATATATTTATTTATTTAAAAGTTTTATATAATAATACTTGTTTTTACTTATAATAATATTATTTTTTACTAGTTTATTCCTATTTCAGATAATTTATAAAATATTTTCTATTTTATTATACAATGAATTAATTTATATTTATATTAATAGAAATTTTAATATATGTTAATTTAATTTTTAAAATAAGAGAAAAAAATTATTATACTTATCAAATTTAATGTTTAATGTAACTTAATTCAAATTTTTAAGTTTCTTATTTTAAAATTTTAGAAAATTTTTTTGTATAATTTTATAAAAAATTAATACATAATAAAAATAGTTAATTAGTCCTTATTAATATATATAATTGTTTTTTGTATTTGGATATTTTTTTTAATTATTTATTTATAATATAATTTTTTTATGATTTTACGAGGTGAATGTATGTTTCAAGGATTGCTCAGCTATATACAATTAATATACATTTAATAAACAAAATTAAATAAAATATTAAAACAAATAAAAATAAAAAAAATATATAAATAAATATTGGCTTAGGGAAATGCCGTCAATAAATCCGTAGCTTAATTATGGATTTTATAAGGTAGAGAAAATTCGTCGCTATATTACGTATTTTACTAGCTCGATAAATCTATCACTAAATCATTGATTTATTAGCATGAGAAATTCTGTCGCTAAATCTGTCGGTAAATCATGGATTCCTTTAGCAAGAGAAATTCAATGGCTAAATCTATCGCTAAATCATAGATTCAATTAACAAGGGAAATTCCATTGCTAAATCTATCGCAAAATCATGGATTTTATTAGCAAGGGTAATTTTGTTGCTAAATACATCGCTAATTCATGGATTTTATTATCAAGGGAAATCCTGTCACTAAATCCGTCGCTAAATCATTGATTTTATTAGCAAGGGAAATTCTGTCGCTAAATCCATCACTAAATCCATCGCTAATAATAGATTTTATTAGCAAAGGAAATTCCGTCGCTAAATCCGTTGATAAATGATAAATATTATTAGCGAGGGGAAATCTCTCGCTAAATTCACAGCTAATAATGGCCGGTAATAGCGAGGGATATTCCATTGCTAATCCGTTTGTAAAATACCTGCTTTTCTTGAGCATAATTTACGAAAATTTTTCTTCACTAATCCGTCGCTATTTCAGTAACTTAAAACCCCACTTTTCTTGAATCGATTTAACGAAAATCTTCCGTCGCTAATCCATTGCTAAATCCCCCACTTTTTTGTACAGAATTCACGAAAAAATTTCGTCGCTATTGTCGCTAATCTGTTGCTATTTTTTTTTCGAAAAAAAACATTAATCCATTGCTATTCCCTAGCTAATACGTTGCAATTTAGCTAGGGATTGATCCCTAGCTAAAATTCCCTAGCTAAAATGAAATTTTCTTGTAGTGGTATATAGATAGATAGTCAGATTGACTAATAAATATATAGACAAATAAATAGATAAATAGATTATAGATAAACAGATAGGCAAATAGGCAGATTGATATATAGTCAGATTGATAGATAAACAGATAGATAGTAAATTAGATAGTCAGATAGCCAGATGGGTAGATAGAAAATTCACAGATACACAGATAGATAGATAAGTAATTAGATTATTAGATAGTTTGATCTATAGATAGATAGATAACTACATAGATAGATGGATAGTTAGATGCACACATAGACATATAGACAAAAGATAGATAGATAAACACACAGACACATAGTGTTACAAGAAAATATCTATTTAGCTACGAAAATTTAGCTAGGCAAATAATTCCTAGTTAAAATGCGAGAGATTAGCAATGGAATAGTAAGAGATGGTAACTTTTACATTGAATTAGAAATTTGTGATGGATTTGTGATGGATTAGAGATAGAAATTTTGATTTAAAATATCCCTGCTAATATTATTGTAGATTTTCGCATATAGAATGTTGGCAATTTTACAATGACTTTAGTGATGGATTCTTCCTAACTAATTAGATCGTGAAATGATCCATCGCTAAATACTTATTTGATTTTTTTTATGATTATTTATTAATTGCAAGTGATTAGTCCTTATATAAAAATTTTCACAAAATATATGAATTTAGCTAGGTAATTTTCCCTAGCCATTTGGGCTGGTGATTATTTTCGTCTCAAATATTTACTTATTTTTTTTTTATATTTATTAATTTTAATATTTGATGTAATTTTGTATATTAATGGTTTTTCATGGTCTATGGATGAGAGATCCTTGAAAGACACCTTCTCTTCATATAATTATAAAAATATGATATTATAAATAAATAATTTTAAAAAATATATAAAAATGAAAAAAAAAATTATATTAATAAAGACTAAAATAATAGTTTTAATGATGATAAAATTTAAAAAAATTATACAAAAATCTTTCTAAAATTTTTAATTATGAAATTTAAATATTTGTATAAAAAAAATTAAATAATTAATTATATAATTATAATCATTTTAAAAATATTTTAATAAATAAATGAACATGCATAAAATTTCTACCAATAAAAAGCTAAAATAATTAATTCTATGATTAAATAAAAATATTTGCAAAAATATCTGAATTAACGAATAAACAAATAAATATTTTATTATTTAAAGTTAAAAAATATATAAGTATGATTATAGGAAACTTTTAAAAATATAATTACTAAAAGATTTGAAATTTTTGATTTATAAAAAAAATTTTTAATTTATCATAAAATTATTAAAAAATAAATTGATATTGAAAGATAAATACATAGATGTTTTAATTACATCAAAAAAAATTTGTTGATTTAATAAAATATCTCCATGTGTCTATTAAAAGAACACTTCAAGTATTTTTTTTAGGGTTTATAAAGGAGTATTTAAATTATTACTAATGATATTTTTATATTCTTAAATAAAAATTATATTTGGCCCTAAGTTGATTAGAATTCAAGTTTTATTTTTTGCCCCAAAGTTTATTTGAATTCAAGTTTTATTTTTTTCCCTTCTGAAATTTATAAGAATTAAATAACTGAGTTAGATTTTTACTATTAGCTTTTAATGTTCCATTTTTATTAAAATAATAAATATTACTTTTTTTAATGATCTTTTCATTTTATGTAATATTTGGAATTTTATAAATTATGTATTAGATCAAATAAAATGGAATGTTATGCCTTTAAAATTATTACATATTATATTCATAAAAAATAATATGAATTCTTAAAAATTTATAACCATAATATATATATATATATATATATATATATATGAAATAGTTTTTTATAATATGAAATGTTAAAAACTTTGTAAAGGCATACATTTATATAATTAATTTATGGTTATATTAAATAATATGTTTTTTTAATTAATGAAATAATCTGAAAATTTGATCACCAATTAGTAGTTTTCAATGTTATTAGTAAAATTATTTTTTTCATTTTTATAGCCATTAATAAATTTTTTTATTTCTAAAATTAATTTCATTAATAAATAAATAATATTACAAAAAATAACCATTAAAATTTCATTAACTATTAACCATACATTTTTTTATTTATGAAATAATATCATTTATTGTTAAATAAAAATGTATTTAATTTTTTAATATAAATTAATACATTTTTTAATTTTATTTTAATTTTTAATTTTTTTTCTCTTTTTTTCTATATATTTACATCCATTTGTATTATTTGAGTTTTCTTGAAATATAAAAATGCTAGGGCAAGGCATTCATCCAGTTAAATAATTTTATTTTCTTTGTGAAGCGAATAATCTCAAATGTTTCAAGTCAATACCCATTTCGAAGAATGCGGAAATTATGCTTGTTAAATGCTTAAATCTTTATGATAGTTAGGCGAACATTATGAATTTTATTGGAAATTAGTTGTGCCTTATTATTGGAATCATGGCTTCATGGTTTTGGTTGTGTTTTTATGTTCATTAACATGGCTAATCAAAGATTCATATCAGGAACTAGTTAGAAGAGCAATAATAGGCTCGAGCATCCATGTCACTGATAATGGCAGAATAACTGTTAATAGAAAAGTAAGCGCATGTGAGTACTGATTTATCTCTCTCTAAATTCCTTGAGAGTTTTTTGCCTATTTTCTGGTTTTAATCCTCATCTTCTATTTACAGGTATTCTTCATTTTCATGCTATACATTACTTTAAATCACCATGATCAGCTTAAGGTATAAATCATTTTTATGCTATACAGGTCTTCTTCATCTCTATAACTATAACTACAATCATTCTATGCAGTTGGAAGCTAAAAGTTGAGAAAAGGAGGCAAGATGGATTAGTTCTCTGCTGAGTTCTATATTAAAGGAGTGCTGAAATCTAGCAAAAAATGTTGCGTCCATTTCTCACAAGAAATGACCCCCTTGGGGTATCTTACCAACAACATTTCTCTATATTTGTACTCTTGTTGGACACATAGTATTTTTTGTGCATTATTGTATTGTTCTTTTATCCTCACAGATTGCATGTTTCAAAGAGGATTAGCGATAAAAGTTCTGTAGAATGTTACATGAGATTTCACGCAGATGCAATGACTTCCGATGTGATTGCAAGCTCTCCTTAAAAAATATTTGATGGTCAGAATTGTAATATCTAGCATTTTTTCCAACTCCTTAGCATGTTTTAAATGTTGCTGTGAGTTTCATTTGTGCTAAGAATTAGCACCAAACATTACAAGCTTGTAACTTTTCAAGGAAGAATAAGATTGGAAAGATATATAAATATAGACAGATATACAAATTATCAGATAGACAGGTTGACAGAGAGACATGTAGACATATAGACTGATAGACAGAAAGATAATTAGATAGATAGATAGACAGATATATAGATAGATAGATTGATTGATAGATATATAAAAAGATAGGTAGATAGATATATAGATAGATAGATAGACATATAGATAGATAGATAGATAGATAGACAAATAGATAGATAGGCAAATAGACCGATAAATAAATATAGATATACAGATAAATAGATATTCAGATAGATAGATAAACAGATTGACTAATAGACTAATATACTAATAGATAGATAGATAGATAGACAAAGAGATAGATAGACAGATAGACCGATAGACACTTGGATAAATAGAAATATAGACAAATAGATATAAGATAGAGAGACGTATATACATATAGTCAAAAGGATAGATAGATCGAAAGAAAGATAGATAGATACATAGATATACAAATAGATAGATAGACAAATAGAGTGATATATAAATAGATAGACAAATAGATAGAAAGATAGATAGATAGAAAGATAGACATATAGACGGTTAGACAGATAAATAGATTGATAGTTAGACAAATAGATTGATAGACAAATAAACATATAGATAGACTGAAAGATAGATAGAAATATAAAAATATATATAGATAGATAGATATATATATATATATATATATATATATATATAGAAAGACAGATAGATAAAAGAAATAGAGCGACTGACATACAAACATATAGAAAGATAGATAAACAAATAGACATATAAACAGATAGATAGATAGACAAATAGACCAATAGATAGACAAATATATATATAATATAGACAGACATATAGCTAGATAGGTATATCAATAGATAGATAGACAGATAAATATATTTATATATTTAGAACATAAAGAAAGAAAGATAGATAGATAGATAGACATATAAATAGATAAATAGATAGACAGATAGTCCGATAAATAGATAGAAAGATAGATAGATAGATAGACAGATAGACAGATAGATAGATAGATAAATAGATAGACAAATAAATAGATAGATAAACTGATAAATAGATAAAGAGATAGAAAAATAGACAGATTGACAGATAGACATATAGAGAAAGATAAACATATAGACAGATAAAGATATAGACATATAAATATTTATATAGATAGACAAATTGTCACAAATACATATAGACATATATAATGATAGAGATAAAGACAGATTGACAGATAGATAGATAGGCTAATAAACAGATAGACAAATAGGTAGAAAGCTAGATTCATAGATAGACAAATATACATATAGACAGATAGACAGATAAAGAGATAGACAGATAAAGAGATATATAGTAGTCAGATAGACACATAGAGAGATAGACAAATAGGCATATTGATAGATTGAATGATAGTCATATTGAAATATATTCTGATAGACAGATAGATAGATAGGCAGATAAACTGATAAATAAAGAGGTAGATAGGTAGATAGCGAGATTGATAGATAGAAAAATAGATAGATAAACATATAAATCGATAATTAGATAGATAGATAGACAAATAGATAGATAAATAGATAGACAAATTGATAGATATATAGAAGATAGATAGACAGATAGTCAAATAGATAGATAGATAGAAAGATAGATATATAGACATATAGAAGATAGATAGACAAATAAACAGATAGACAAATAAACAGATAGACAGATAAACAAATAGACAGATAGATAAAAGATAGATAGATAGATAGACCAATAGTCAGATACACCAATAGACAAATAAATAAATTTATAGATAGGCAGACAGATAGACAAATAGACATATAAATAGATTGTCAAATAGATAGATAGACAGATCGACTGATAAATTAATAGACAATAGACAAAAAGACTAATAGATAGATAAATAGATAGACAAACAAACAGATAAATAGATATATAGATAGATAGATATACCGACAGACAGATAGATAGATATATAGATAAAAAAATAGATAGATATATATTTAGACCATATAGAGAGATAGACAAATAGATAGATATATATTTAGACCATATTGATAGATAGATAGATAGACAGATAGAAAGAAAGATATATATATAGTTAGATAGATAAGCATATAAATAGATAAATGGATAGACAGATTGATAGATACACATATAGATATATAGACATATAGATAGATAGATAGATAGACAAATAAAGAGATAGATATATAAATAGAAGATAGACATAGACAAATAGCATTTTAGAAAGAAAGATAGATAGACATATACACAAATAGACAGATAGTAAGATAGTCAGATAGATAAATAGACAGATAGACATTTAAAAACATAGATGGATAGACATATACAAATATATACAGATAGAAAGATAATAAGATAGATAGATAGGTAATTAGATAAGTAGATAGAAAAAGAGATAAACAAATAAATAGAGACAAATAGACAGATAGAGAGATAGACAGATAAGCCTTATAGGTAGATAGATAGATAAACAAATAGACAAATAGATAGATAGACAGACAGATAGAAAAAAAGATAGATAAATAGATAGATAAACAGATAGACAGATAGATAGACAGACAGATAGACAAATAGATTGATTGATAGACATATAGATAGATAGACTAATAGATAGATTGATAGATAGATAAAGAGATAGACATATACGCAAATAGACAAATAGAAAGATTGTAAAATTGATAAATAGACAGATATACAAGTCTATATATAATGAGTTAAACCAATAAACAAATAGATATATTAAAAGATATATATACATTACCATAAAAATTTCATATAGCTAGGGACAATTCTCTAGCTAAATGGGCATTCTCCATCACTAACGGGATATAGCTATGGATTACTGATCAATCAGTTCCCTATCTAAAGTGCTTCTTGCTAAAAGTTAGCGAGAGACACTGTCCCTATCTAAAAATTTAGCGACGGAAAAATTCATTGCTTAAAAACACAAATTTTCTAGCTAATTTTGAAAGCTAAAAGAGATTTCCCAATGCTAAATGAAAATAACGATGGAAGATTCCTAAGCTAAAGTGCTAGTCGCTAAATTTTAGCGACGGAAATAGTCCCTATCTAAATAAAATTAGCTATAGAAATTCTGTCGCTAAATTTAAGATTTCCCTTGCTAAATTAGATAGGGAAATTTCCTCTTTCTAATTTAGCAATGGATTTTTCCCTTGCTAATTTAGCAATGGATTTTTCCATAGCTATTTTAATTTCAAAATTATTTTCAAAATTTAATTTATTTTAAAAATTTGTAATTAAATAATTTAATATTTTTATATCAAATTGAATAAAAAATGAAACTATAAATAATTTATAATAAAAAAAATAAAATCATTTAATAACTTATTCTAATTCAATATTTTACATAATTGAAATAAAAAAATAACAAAATTTTATTACATCTTATTCTTCAATGTATCTACCAAAAGTGCATAAAGTTTAATATATCCATTCATTGGCTTTGCTTTCTCTCCCTTTGCTCCTCTAATTACCATTTTTCTACTGCGACAAAGGTGTCCGAGTCATGCCACATAATATCTAGTGAAAAATTCCATCACTTATACAAGCTTTGTATGAGGAACAATGTGGTATCATATGTATAAGAAATTTAAATCACTTAGTCATATTTATAAAAATTTATTTTTAATTAATATTTAACATACAAAACCATAAATCTACCAAAATAGTATATTTATACCCAGCCCAAATAATTAAAATGATTCGATTAGTAATAATGATTATAAATAGAATCACTAGGACCAATACATACATATATATACAGATACCAAGACATTTGAACACACACATGAATTGATGTGGGCATAAAAAAAATACCAAGGAAGCATATTATATGAACTGTTTCATTACAAATATACATACATACATACATACAGATATCATATGTGCAAATACATATATAATGTCTAGGAGAATGCATAGGCATGACAGGAACCAGCCTAGAGCCTTTGGTTTCAATGGCAGATGGTTATCGTTTCGATTATGCTGAAAAGATCATGGTTAGGCCACAAATAGGCACATACTAGAAACCTTGAGAATAAAAAAATTCTAACCCAACAAGATCAAAATCCAAGAATAATAAAAAAAGGCTACATCTCTGGCATGTTCTTGATCAGGTGTTGATGGATTGTGCAGGCACCGAATGATAGATATCAACTACCGTGGGGCCGTCAGCAAGATTATTTTCTGTGCATTAGTAAAACAGGTCCACCAAAACTCTCAAGGTTGCTGCATCATCTTCAGGACCATCTGTTGTGGTGATGGTGCTGGTGCTGGTCGTGCTGGACCCATTGGTTGAAGGCAACATTTCCAGTTCTTCTGTCAGTTTGAACCATTTGCCACTATGCCTATTTTCATGTTCAAAAAAGAAAGAAAGAGAAAACAATCGAGTATATTGCAGTAGCAGAAAATAGAACAAGTGTATGCTACGCAAAAATATTCCAATTTAATGAAAGAAATTAAATAAAAAAAAGAGATGATTATGCTCCTAATTTACATAGAGAAATCGAAACCAGAACAAGAGATATGTTGATTTTATATGAACATGTATTTGTGTATCACATAAAAATGTGCTCCTTCACTGTTGGAAAAAAAAGTCAAAAAACACCTCTTTCTTTATGAAGATTGTAATTCTTACAATTGTCTATCTGTATAATTGTCTATCTATCTATTTGTGTATCTATGTATCTATGTATCTATATATCTATCTATTATCTATATTTCTATAAATCTATCTATTTGTCAATCTTACAATAATACTATCTGTCTATCTATCTATCTATCTATCTTTTTATCTATCTTCTTTTATCTATCGATCTATCTATATATCTATTTCTCTATCTAACTATCTATCTATCTTTCAATCTTTCATCTATATTTTGTTTATCAATCAATATATCTATCTATCTGTCTATCTGTCTATTTGTCTATCTATCTATCTGTATATTTGTCTATCTATCTTTCTATATATCTATCTATTTCTCTTTCTGTCATTCTATCTATCTATCTATTTGTTTATCTAAGTTTCTATCTATTTATTTATCTATCTATCTTTTTGTCTATCTGTATATTTATATATCTGTATATCTGTCTATCTATCAATCAATCTTTCTTTCTATTTGTCTATCTATCTATCTATATAACTATCTATTTGTCAATTTGTGTATCTTTCTATATGTCTATATGTCTATCTGTCTATCTATCTATCTATCTCTCTATCTGTCCCTCTATCTTTTTCTTTATATAAATTTATGTCTATTTATCTATCTATCTGTCTGTCAATCTATCTATCTGTCTATCTAACAATCTATCTTTCTATCTATTTGGCTATATGTCTATATGTTTATATATCAATATATTTATTTGTCTGTCCGTCGATCTGTCTATTTGTATGTCTATCTTTTTGTATATCAATCTATTTGTCAAACTACCTATCTAACAATCTACCTAGGTATTAATCTTTCTATTTGTCTATCTGTTTATATTTTTATCTGACTATAATCTATCTATAAATCTATCTATATGTCTATATATCTATATCTGTATATGTCTAGGTGTCCAACTGTCTAACTGTTTATCTGTCTATCTATCTATGTTTGTATTTATCTATGTGTTTAAATGGTCTATATGTCTATCTCTATATATGGCTATTTGTCTATATGTCTATCTATCTTTCGTTCTTTCTAACTATCTGTATATATGTCTATCAATCAATTTTTATATTTTTCTATATGTCTATCTATCTATATGCCTATTTGTCTATCTTACTATCTATCTTTATATCTGTCTGTATATCTATGTATATGTCAATCTGCCTATCTACCTATCTACCAATTTGCCTATCTTCCTCACTACCTATCTATTTATCTATCCATTTATATATTTGTCTATCTGTCTAACTTTTATTTATCTATCTTTCTTTCTATGTACTTGTCTATTTATATATCTATCTATTTCTCTGTATATCAATCTATCTATGAATCTATATTTTTGTTTATGTATAAATCTCTCTATAAGTTTATCTATCTATATGTGTATATGAATATATGTCTATTTGTATAATTATCTATCTATCTTTCTTTCTGTGTATTTTTCTATCTATCAATCTATCTTTTTATATGTCTATCTACCTATCTGTATATTTGTCTATATATATGTCTATCTATATGTCTATATGCGTATCTGTATATCTATCAATCTATCAATTTATCTATCTAAATGTTTATCTGTCTATCTATCTATTTGTTTATTTTTCTATCTGTCTATCTATTTATTTGTCTAGATATCTATCTGTCTGTCTGTCTATCTGTCTATCTGGTTATATGGATATCTATCTATCTACCAGTCTGTCTATTTGTCGATCTCTCTATCACTCTATCAATCAATCTATCTGGCTATTTGTCTATATGTGTCTATCTGTGTATATGTGTATATTTCTATTTGTCTATCAGTATATCTATCTATCTGTCTATCTATCTATCTAGATGTCTTTCTATCTATCTATCTATCTATCTATCTAGATATCTATCTATCTGTCTATCTCGATATCTATCTATCTGTCTATCTCGATATCTATCTATCTGTCTATCTCGATATCTATCTATCTGTCTATCTTGATATCTATCTAACTATTTGTCTATATATATATATATATATATATATATTTGTCTATCTGTCTATTTGTCTATCTATCTTTCTATCCATATGTCTATCTTTCTATATGTCTATCTTTCTATCTTTCTATCTTTCTAATTGTCTATTTATCTATCTATCTATCTATTTGGTTGTCTGTCTATCTTTCTGTCTATTTATCTATCTGTCTGTCTATATATTTATGTGTATATAAGTCTACATGTTTATCTTTCTATGTGTCTATTAGTCTATCAGTCTATCTGTAAATCTATATATCTATCTATCTATCTGTCTGTCTATTTGTCGATCTATCTATATATCTATATATTTGTCTGCTTATCAATCTATCTATTTGTCTATCTATCTATCTATCTATATATCTATCTATCTATCTCTTTCTCTATATCTATCTATTTGTCTATTTGTCTATCTGTATATCTATCTATCTATCTATATCTGTATCTTTGTATTTGTCTATCTATTTATATCTCTATCTATCTATCTGACTATTTGACTATCTGTTTATCTATGTATCTATGTATCTATCTATTTGTCTATCTATCGATCGATCTATCTATCTTTCTATCTATATATCTATCTATTTGTCTATCAATCAATCTATCTGTCTATCTATCAATCTATCTATCAATCTATCTGACTATCTGTCTATTTGACAATCTTTCTATTTTTCTATCTATCTATATATCTATATGTATATCCTTCTAACTATCTATCTTCTTAAATACCTATCTACATATCTGCCTATCTATATTTTATCTAATTGTCTATTTGTCTTTCTTTCTATTTGTCTACCTATCTATATGATTCTATTTATCTATCTATTTGTTTATCTATCTTAATGTCTACCTGTCTATATGTCCATATATCAATCATCAATCTGTCTATCAATCTATTTGTATATCTATCTATTCATCTATCTCTCTAACTATCTATCAATAAATCAGTCAATATGTTTATCTATATATATGTGTATATGTCTATATGTTTATCAGAATGATTATATATCTATCTATCTTACTTTCTTTTTGTGTATATATCAATCTGCCAATCTATATTTTATTTGTTTATCTGTGTAACTATATATATATATATATATATATATCTATCTATCTATCTATTTATCTATCTATCTATCTATCTATATGTCTATCTATCAATATATATATATATATATATCTATCTATCTATCTCTATATCTTTATATTTGTCTATCTATTTATCTGTATACAAGTCTATCTTTCCATTTGTATATCTATCTATCAATTTGTCTATCTGTCGATCTGTCTATCTGTCTCCTGACTATCTTTCCTTATCTCTATCTACTTATCTACCTAATATCTATCTGTCTATCTTTCTGTCTATCTATCTATGTATCAATCTATCTATCTATTTATTTATCTACCAATCTGGCTATCTGCCAATCTGGCTATCTTTCAAATGTCTATTTGTCTATCAATCTATCTATCAATTTTTTTGTCTAGGTATCTATTTATCTGTCTTTCTATCTATATATTTACCTATCTACCTATCTATCTATCTGTCTGTCTATCTGTTTATTTATCTTTCTATCTATCTATCTATCTATCTATCTTTCTATTTATCATTCTATCTATCTATCTATTTGTCTGTATATCTATTTATCTATCTATAAATTGATCTTTATATCTACAAATCTATCTATCTATCTGTGTATATATCTCTATGTCTATCTATATAATTATCTATCTATATATCTTTTTTTGTATCTATCTATCTGTCTATCTTATTTATATATCTATTTATCTAACTATCTATCTATATATCTAGATATATATCTATATATGTGTCTATCTGTCTATCTGTCTATATGTCTATCTATCTATCTATATGTCTATCTATCTATCTGTCTATCTACCTATCTATCTATCTATATATCTGTCTATCTATCTGCCTATTTCTATATCTACTTATTTTTCTATCTATCTATTTATATATCTATCTATTTATCTATCTATCTATTTGTATGTCTATATATTTGTCTATATGTCTATCTAACTATATGTATATGTATATATATGCATATATATATATATATATGTCTATATATATATATATATATATATGTCTAAATGTAAATCTGTCTGTCTTTTTGTCTACCTATATATTTGTTTTTATATCTATCTAACTATTTGTCTATCTATCTATTTGTTTATTTGTCTCTCTATCTATTTCTATATCTATCTCTCTGCCTATCTTTCTATCTATTTTATCTATTTATCTAACTATATATATATATATAATATATATATATATATATATATATGTCAATATGTTTATTAGTTTATTTGTTTATCAGTCTATCTATCTATATGTCTATCTATCTATCTATCAATCTAGTGGACTATTAGTTTATCTATATATCTATATATATGTTTATCTATTTATCTAGCTATCATTGTGTGTGTGTATATATATATATATATATATATATATTTATTCGTCTATCTAACTATCTATATATGTATGTCTATCAATCTAATTATCTATCTAGTTTTATATCTATCTATCTATCTGTATATTTATCTATACATATATCTATTTATTTATCTATATGACTATATGCTAATCTTCTATCTATCTATCTTCTATCTATCAATCTGTATATCTATCTTTTTGTCTATTTATCTCTCTATTTGTCTTTATATCTATTTTTCAATATGTCTATTTTTATATATGCCTATTAATCTATATGTTTATCTATAAATCTATCTAATCTATATCTCTCTCTATATGTCTATATGTTTTTCTATCTATCTGTAAATCTATCTATCTATTATCTATCTACATGTCTATCTATCTACCCGTATATCTGCATATATGTCTATCTATCTAGCCATATATCTGCTCATATGTCTATCTATCTATAAGTCTATATGCTTATCTATCAATTTGTAAATCTATCAATTAACCTATCTATCTATATATCTATCTATCTATATATCTATCTATCTATTTATCTTTCTATATGTCAATCTATCTATTTGTCTTTATATGTATTTATCTATCTGTATATCAATCAATCATATCTATCAATCAATCTATCTTTTATCTGTCTATTTGTCTATCTGTTTATGTGTCTATCTATTTATCTATCTTTTTGTCTATCTATTTATCTGTCTATTTATCTATCAATCAATGAATCAATGAATCAATCTATCTATCTATCTATCTATCGGTTTGTCTGTCTATCTATCTATCTCTCTATATGTCTAAATGTCTATCTATCTATATGTCTATATACCTATCTATCTGTCTATCTATATATTTATGTATATGTCTAACTAGCATTATATCAATATATCTAGCTAATTATATATATATATATATATATATATATATATATATATATATATATATATATATATATATCTTATATATATATATATATTTATTTATTTCTATCTATATTTTTATCTATCTATCTGCTTATTTACATATTTGTCTATCTGTCTATCTTCCTAACTGCCTATCTTTCTATCTGTTTATTTGTATATCTATCTACCTATCTATATTTCAATCAATCTATCTATCTATTTATCTGTCAATCTATTTACCCATGCATATATCTATATATCTATCTATCTAGCTATCTATTTATCTATCTATCTATTTGTCAACTTATCTACCTACCTACCTATCTATCTATCGTACTATTTATCTACATATCTACCTATTTGTCTATAAGTCTATATGTTTATCTATGTATCTATCTATCTATATGTCTATCTATCTGTCTATCTATCTATCTATCTATTTATCTATCGATTTGTATATTTATCTACCTATCTACGTATCAATCTATCTGACTATTTATCTTCTTATATATCGATTTTTATTATTGTTTATCTGTTTATCTGTCTATTTGTCTAATTGTCAATCTTTCTATGTGTATATTTGTCTATATGTCTATATGCCTATTAGTCTATCTATTTATAAGCCTATCTGTCTATCTGTCTATCCATTTATGTGTCTATCTATATTTTTGTCTATCTGTCAATTTGCCTTCTATTTAAATGTCTATCTATCTATCTATTTACCTATCTATCTATTTATATTTCTACTTGTCTATATATCTATCTATCTATATGTCTATCTATCTATCTATCTATCTAACTATCTGTCTATATGTCCATCTTTGTATCTATCTATATGTTTATCTATCTATCGGTCTATATGTCTATTTTTTTGCTTGTCTACCTATATGTCTGTATGTCAATCTATTTATCTGTAAATCTATTTATCTATCTATCGATCTTTATATCAATATGTCTATTTGTATATACGTCTATCTATCTATCTATTATATGTATATCTATCTATCTATCTATCTATATGTCACTTATATATGTGTCTATCTATATGTCTATCTTCTAATCTGTCTAGCTATTTATATGTCTATTTTTTTATCTATCTATCTATCTATATGTCAATCTCTCATATTTGTAAATTTGTCAATCTGTCTAACTATGTATCTATCTATATATCTATTAATCTATCTGTCAATTTGTCTATCTGTCAATCTGTCTATCAGTCTATCTATCTATCTTTCTATCTATCAATAAAACTATCTATCTATTAGTCTATCTGTATATATGTCTATTTCTCTATCTATATATTTGTCTGTCTATCTATCTATCTATCTATTTATTTGTCTGTCTATTTGTTAACCTATCTATCAGTTGATATATCTATCAATATTTCTATCAATGTGTCAATCAATCAATCTATCTATCAATCAATCTGTCTATCATCTTATCTATCTTTATATCTATCTATCTATCTAACTAACTAATGAACTATCTAACTAACTATCTATCTATCAGTCTATTTATCTATCTATTTATTTGCCT
The DNA here is from genome assembly GCA_029783825.1 of Sapria himalayana. NCBI lineage: Eukaryota > Viridiplantae > Streptophyta > Magnoliopsida > Malpighiales > Rafflesiaceae > Sapria > Sapria himalayana. The sequence continues at coordinate 50,802 of JAREIK010002619.1, read as the reverse complement.
ATCTATCTATCAATCTGTCTAACTATTTATCTTTCTATCTGTCTATTTGTATATCTATCTATCTACCTATGTGCATATCTTCCTATCTTTCTATTTATAAAGTTATCTATCTATTTTTCTTTCTTTTAATCTATCTTTTTGTTTATCTTCTTAATTCTCTATTAATTAATCTATCTATCTATCTAAATATCTATCTTTCTATCTTTGTATCTATCTAAATGTCTATCTATATATATGTCTATCTGTCTATATGTTTATGTGTTAATCTGTCTATCTATTTATCTAACTATTTGTCTATCTGTTGATCTTTATATCTGTATATATATATATATCTATCTATTTTTATATATGTCTATCTATAGATCTATCTGTCTATCTATCTGACTATCTATCTATCTTTCTATCTCTCTATATATCTAATTATCTTTCTATATCTTTGTCTATCTATCTATCTATCTATATATCTATTTATCTATCAATCTAGCTCTCAATCTCTCTGTCTATCTGTCAATCTCTCGATTTGTCTATCATTATTTTTGTACAACTTTCAGTTTTTAAATATGTCAATCTATCAATTTGTCAATCAATCAATCTATCTATCTTTTTTGTATCTCTCAATCAATCAATCTATCAATCTATCTATCTATCTATGTATCTATATATTTAATGATCTATATGTCTATCTATTTATCTATATATATCTATGTATCTATATATCTATCTGTTTATCTGTCTATCTATCAATATGTCTATCTGGTATCTATTTATTGCTATATATGTCTATCTGCCTCTCTACATATCTGTCTATATGTCTATATGTCTAAGTATCTAGTCTATCTGACTATCTATCTATCTATATGTATATCGGTCTATATGTATTTCCTTCAATCTAACTATTTGTCTATGTGTCTATTTACCTATATGTCAATCTGTATATATGTAGATCTGTCAATTTACTTATATGTCTATCTGTATATCTATCAATCTGTCTATTTGCCTATCTGTCTATCTATATATCTATCAATCTATCTGTCTATCTATCTATCTGTCTATCTGTCTATTGTCTATTAATCTATCTATTAGTCTCTCTATCTATCTATCTATCAATATGTCAATCTATCAATTTGTCTTTTTGCCTATCATCTATATTATTGTATTTATCTATATGTCTGTCTATCCATATGATTATCTATCTGTCTATCTATCTATTAATCTATCTGTCTCTCTATCTATTGTCAATATCTCTAACTCTCTATCACTCTATCGGCCTTTCTGTAAATCTGTCAATTTTTCAATCTGTCAATCTATCAATTTATCGATGTGTCTATCTATCTATCGATCTATCTATATATCTATGTATCTATCTATATATCTATCTGTCTATCCATCTATCTATCTTTTTGACTATTTGTCTAAATATCTATCTGTCTAACTAATTATTTGTCTATATGTCTATTTGTCAATATATCTATATATCTTTTTATCTATTTGTCTATTTATCTATCTATTTATTTGTCTATCTATCAATCTGTCTATTTTTCTATCTACCTACCTACCTACCTTTCTATCTATCTATCTACCTATTATATATCTAACTAACTCTTTATCAATCAATCTATCTATCTATATGTGTATTTGTCTATCTTTTTATCAATTTATTTGTTTTTCTATTTATCTCTTTATATGTCTATATGTCTATCTGTCTATATGTTTATCTATCTATAAGACTATTTGTATATCTGTTTATTTATCTCTCTATTTATCTGGCTATCTATCTATCTATCTAGCTGTCTATCTATCTATTTGTCAATCTATCTATCTTTCTTACTATCTATTTATAAATCTATCTATAAGTCTATATATCTATCGTTGAATATGTCTATATGTCTATCTTTATAACTATATATCTATCTATATATTTATCTATGTATCTATATGTCTGACTTTCAATCTTTTTATCTATCTATTTTTCTAACTATCAATCTATATATCTATCTATCTATCTTTTTTTCTATCTATTTATCTATTTGTCTATCTATCGAACTATCTATCTATCTATATGTATGCATGTCTATCTGTCTATCTATTTATCTATCTGTCTATCTGTTTATCTATATATCTTTATATCTATCTATCTATCTTTTTATTTCTTTATCCAACTAACTATCTATTTATCTTTCTTACTATCTATCTATTTGAATTTATGTCTATTTGTTTATCTATCAATCTAACTATATCTTTATATATCTATATATCTATTTATCTATCTGCCTATCTATCTATATTTTTATCTGCCTATCTGCCAATCTAGCTCTATGTATATCTATTTTCAATTTATCTGTCTGTCTATTGTGTATTTATCAATCTATATATCTTTTTATCTATCTATCTAGCTAAATATCATTCTATAAATCTATCTATATATCTTTTTTATCTATGTATCTGGCTATATATCAATCTATATATCTTTCTATATATCTATCTATATATCTATCTTTATATCTATATATATATATATATATATATCTGTCTGTCTATCTATCTATCAATATATTTATCTATCTATCTATCTATATGTTTATCTATCTATTTGTATGGCTGTCTTTATGACTATCAGTCTATTTGTCTATCTATGTATCTATATATGTATGTATGTATCTATCTATCTATATGTTTATCTATCTATCTATCTGTATGTCTGTCTATCTGAATATTATACTATTATTTTTATATCTATCTATCTATCTATATATGTATCTATCTATTTATATATCTATCTGTATATATGTCTACTATCTCTTTATTTATGTATCTGTCTGTTTGTCTGTCTGTCTGTTCATCTATCTATCTATTTATATGCCTATCTACCTATCTATTTGTCTGTCTATTTGTGTAATTATTTGCCTATCTACCTATCTGATTATCTATTTATCTGTCTATCTATTTATCTATATGTCAATCAATCTCTTTGTCTATCTATCTATATGCCTATCTGTCTATATATCTATTTGTCTATCTGTCTATAAGTCTATCTATCTATCTATCTGTCTATTTTTTTTTCTATCTATGTATCTATCTATCTATCTATATGTCTACTAATTATATGTCTATCTATCTATCTCAACCTATCAATCTTTCTATATATTTCTATTTGTCTATTTGTCTATCTATATATATGCTATATATGTTTGTCTGTCTATCTATCGATATGTCTATCTGCCTATCTGACTATTTTCCAATGTGCCTATCTATATTTATACCTCCCTATCTATCTATAAGTTTGTCAAACTATCAATCTGTCAATCTTTAAATATGTCATTCTATTTATCTGTATATCTTTTATCTATCTATCTATATATCTATTTATATGTCTATCTTTCTATCTCACTTTTTGTCTATCTGCCTATGTATCTATCTGACTATATGTCAATCATTCTTTTTGTCTATCTATCTATCTATCTGTATATCTATCTAACTATCTATCTTTCTATATGGCTCTCTATCTATCTATCCTTGTGTCTTTCTATCTATCTTTCTATTTGTCTATCTTTCTCTCTGTATATCTATCTATCTATTTATCTATCTATTTATCTATCTAACTATCTATCTGTCTATCTAACAATATCTTTATCTATCTATCTGTTTATCTATTTATATATCTATCTATCTATCTATCAATCTATCTATCTGGATGTATGTTGGTCTATCTATCTTTCTATCTGCCTTTCTATCAATCGGTCTATATGTCTTTCTATCAATTTATCTATCTGTATATCTATCTATCTATTTATTTGTCTATCTTTCTATTTGTTGATCTATATCTTAGTCTATCTATCGATCTATGTGCCTACCTATTTATCTGTTTATATGTCTAACATTCTTTTTGTCAATCTATAAATTTTTCAATATGTCAATATGTCAATATGTTAATAAATCTCTCTGTCTATCTATTTACCTATTTATGTGTTGATTAGTCTAACAGACTTTTTGTCAATATGTAAATTTTTCAATATGTCATTCTATAAATCTATCAATATGTCAATAAATCTCTTTGTCTTTATCTTTATCTATCCATCTATCTATTTATCTATCTATCTATCTATATATCTATCTATATATCTATCTATCTATCTATTTGTATATTTTTCTGTCCACCTATCTGTGTATATGTCTATCTGTCTATCTATCTATATGTATATATGTTTGTCTATCTATCTATCTATCATCTATCTGGCTATCTGTCTAGCTGTCTATCTGTCGATATGTCTATCTGCGTATCTGACTATTTTCCAATCTGCCTATATATATTTTGGCCTATCAATCTATCTGTATTTCTATAAGTCTGACAATCTGTCATTCTGCAAATCTATTATTCTAATATCTGGATATCTTTAATCTATCTATCTATCTATTCATATGACTATCTTTCTATCTGTCTTTCTGTGTAC
>JAREIK010002619.1:0-40116 GCA_029783825.1 Sapria himalayana | reverse complement strand
GGTGCTAATTCTTAGCACAAATGAAACTCACAGCCACATTTAAAACATGCTAAGGAGTTGGAAAAAATGCTAGATATTACAATTCTGACCATCAAATATTTTTTAAGGAGAGCTTGCAATCACATCGGACGTCATTGCATCCGCGTGAAATCTCATGTAACATTCTACAGAACTTTTATCGCTAATCCTCTTTGAAACATGAATCTGTGAGGATAAAAGAACAATACAATAATGCACAAAAAATACTATGTGTCCAACAAGAGTACAAATATAGAGAAATGTTGTTGGTAAGATACCCCAGGGGGTCATTCTTGTGAGAAATGGACGCAACATTTTTTGCTAGATTTCAGCACTCCCTTTAATATAGAACTCAGCAGAGGAACTAATCCATCTTGCCTCCTTTTCTCAACTTTTAGCTTCCACTGCATAGAATGATTGTAGTTATAGTTATAGAGATGAAGAAGACCTGTATAGCATAAAAATGATTTATACCTTAAGCTGATCATGGTGATTTAAAGTAATGTATAGCATGAAAATGAAGAATACCTGTAAATAGACGATGAGGATTAAAACCAGTAAATAGGAAAAAAACTCTCAAGGAATTTAGAGAGAAGATAAATCAGTACTCACATGCGCTTACTTTTCTATTAACAGTTATTCTGCCATTATCAGTGACATGGATGCTCGAGCCTATTATTGCTCTTCTAACTAGTTCCTGATATGAATCTTTGATTAGCCATGTTAATTAACATAAAACACAACCAAAACCATGAAGCCATGATTCCAATAATAAGGCACAACTAATTTCCAATAAAATTCATAATGTTCGCCTAACTATCATAAAGATTTAAGCATTTAACAAGCATAATTTCCGCATTCTTCGAAATGGGTATTGACTTGAAACATTTGAGATTATTCGCTTCACAAAGAAAATAAAAATTATTTAACTGCATGAATGCCTTGCCCTAGCATTTTTATATTTCAAGAAAACTCAAATAATACAAATGGATGTAAATATATAGAAAAAAAGAGAAAAAAAAATTAAAAATTAAAATAAAATTAAAAAAATGTATTAATTTATATTAAAAAATTAAATACATTTTTATTTAACAATAAATGATATTATTTCATAAATAAAAAAATGTATGGTTAATAGTTAATGAAATTTTAATGGTTATTTTTTGTAATATTATTTATTTATTAATGAAATTAATTTTAGAAATAAAAAAATTTATTAATGGCTATAAAAATGAAAAAAATAATTTTACTAATAACATTGAAAACTACTAATTGGTGATCAAATTTTCAGATTATTTCATTAATTAAAAAAACATATTATTTAATATAACCATAAATTAATTATATAAATGTATGCCTTTACAAAGTTTTTAACATTTCATATTATAAAAAACTATTTCATATATATATATATATATATATATATATATATATATATATATATTATGGTTATAATTTTAAGAATTCATATTATTTTTTATGAATATAATATGTAATAATTTTAAAGGCATAACATTCCATTTTATTTGATCTATACATAATTTATAAAATTCCAAATATTACATAAAATGAAAAGATCATTAAAAAAAGTAATATTTATTATTTTAATAAAAATGGAACATTAAAAGCTAATAGTAAAAATCTAACTCAGTTATTTAATTCTTATAAATTTCAGAAGGGAAAAAAATAAAACTTGAATTCAAATAAACTTTGGGGCAAAAAATAAAACTTGAATTCTAATCAACTTAGGGCCAAATATAATTTTTATTTAAGAATATAAAAATATCATTAGTAATAATTTAAATACTCCTTTATAAACCCTAAAAAAAATACTTGAAGTGTTCTTTTAATAGACACATGGAGATATTTTTTTAAATCAACAAATTTTTTTTGATGTAATTAAAACATCTATGTATTTATCTTTCAATATCAATTTATTTTTTAATAATTTTATGATAAATTAAAAATTTTTTTTATAAATCAAAATTTCAAATCTTTTAGTAATTATATTTTAAAAGTTTCCTATAATCATACTTATATATTTTTTAACTTTAAATAATAAAAATATTTATTTGTTTATTCGTTAATTCAGATATTTTTGCAAATATTTTTATTTAATCATAGAATTAATTATTTTAGCTTTTTATTGGTAGAAATTTTATGCATGTTCATTTATTTATTAAAATATTTTTAAAATGATTATAATTATATAATTAATTATTTAATTTTTTTTATACAAATATTTAAATTTCATAATTAAAAATTTTAGAAAGATTTTTTGTATAATTTTTTTTAAATTTTATCATCATTAAAACTATTATTTTAGTCTTTATTAATATAATTTTTTTTTCATTTTTATATATTTTTTAAAATTATTTATTTATAATATCATATTTTTATAATTATATGAAGAGAAGGTGTCTTTCAAGGATCTCTCATCCATAGACCATGAAAAACCATTAATATACAAAATTACATCAAATATTAAAATTAATAAATATAAAAAAAAAATAAGTAAATATTTGAGACGAAAATAATCACCAGCCCAAATGGCTAGGGAAAATTACCTAGCTAAATTCATATATTTTGTGAAAATTTTTTATATAAGGACTAATCACTTGCAATTAATAAATAATCATAAAAAAAATCAAATAAGTATTTAGCGATGGATCATTTCACGATCTAATTAGTTAGGAAGAATCCATCACTAAAGTCATTGTAAAATTGCCAACATTCTATATGCGAAAATCTACAATAATATTAGCAGGGATATTTTTAAATCAAAAATTTCTATCTCTAATCCATCACAAATCCATCACAAATTTCTAATTCAATGTAAAAGTTACCATCTCTTACTATTCCATTGCTAATCTCTCGCATTTTAACTAGGAATTATTTGCCTAGCTAAATTTTCGTAGCTAAATAGATATTTTCTTGTAACACTATGTGTCTGTGTGTTTATCTATCTATCTTTTGTCTATATGTCTATGTGTGCATCTAACTATCCATCTATCTATGTAGTTATCTATCTATCTATAGATCAAACTATCTAATAATCTAATTACTTATCTATCTATCTGTGTATCTGTGAATTTTCTATCTACCCATCTGGCTATCTGACTATCTAATTTACTATCTATCTGTTTATCTATCAATCTGACTATATATCAATCTGCCTATTTGCCTATCTGTTTATCTATAATCTATTTATCTATTTATTTGTCTATATATTTATTAGTCAATCTGACTATCTATCTATATACCACTACAAGAAAATTTCATTTTAGCTAGGGAATTTTAGCTAGGGATCAATCCCTAGCTAAATTGCAACGTATTAGCTAGGGAATAGCAATGGATTAATGTTTTTTTCGAAAAAAAAATAGCAACAGATTAGCGACAATAGCGACGAAATTTTTTCGTGAATTCTGTACAAAAAAAGTGGGGGATTTAGCAATGGATTAGCGACGGAAGATTTTCGTTAAATCGATTCAAGAAAAGTGGGGTTTTAAGTTACTGAAATAGCGACGGATTAGTGACGAAAAATTTTCGTAAATTATGCTCAAGAAAAGCATGTATTTTACAAACGGATTAGCAATGGAATATCCCTCGCTATTACCGGCCATTATTTAGCTGTGAATTTAGCGAGAGATTTCCCCTCGCTAATAATATTTATCATTTATCAACGGATTTAGCGACGGAATTTCCTTTGCTAATAAAATCTATTATTAGCGATGGATTTAGTGATGGATTTAGCGACAGAATTTCCCTTGCTAATAAAATCAATGATTTAGCGACGGATTTAGTGACAGGATTTCCCTTGATAATAAAATCCATGAATTAGCGATGTATTTAGCAACAAAATTACCCTTGCTAATAAAATCCATGATTTTGCGATAGATTTAGCAATGGAATTTCCCTTGTTAATTGAATCTATGATTTAGCGATAGATTTAGCCATTGAATTTCTCTTGCTAAAGGAATCCATGATTTACCGACAGATTTAGCGACAGAATTTCTCATGCTAATAAAATCAATGATTTAGTGATAGATTTTATCGAGCTAGTAAAATACGTAATATAGCGACGAATTTTCTCTACCTTATAAAATCCATAATTAAGCTACGGATTTATTGACGGCATTTCCCTAGCCAATATTTATTTATATATTTTTTTTATTTTTTATTTGTTTTAATATTTTATTTAATTTTGTTTATTAAATGTATATTAATTGTATATAGCTGAGCAATCCTTGAAACATACATTCACCTCGTAAAATCATAAAAAAATTATATTATAAATAAATAATTAAAAAAATATCCAAATACAAAAAACAATTATATATATTAATAAGGACTAAATTAACTATTTTTATTATGTATTAATTTTTTATAAAATTATACAAAAAAATTTTCTAAAATTTTAAAATAAGAAACTTAAAAATTTGAATTAAAGTTACATTAAACATTAAATTTGATAAGTATAATAATTTTTTTCTCTATTTTAAAAATTAAATTAACATATATTAAAATTTCTATTAATATAAATATAAATTAATTCATTGTATAATAAAATAGAAAATATTTTATAAATTATCTGAAATTATGAATAAACTAGTAAAAAATAATATTATTATAAGTAAAAACAAGTATTATTATATAAAACTTTTAAATAAATAAATAATATAGTATTTGAAAATCTTGATATATAATATAAATATAATTTTTTAATAAAGTTAAAAGAAAATAAATTAATATTTATAAATAAATACATAGATGTTTGCTCTTAAAAAAATTTATACGAATTAAACAATTGAGTAATTTTTTGACTATTAGCTTTTAACATTAATTTTTTATTAAAATAATAAATATAACTTATTTTAATTATCTTTTCACTTTAAGTCATTTATTTAATTTTAAAAATTATTAATAATATCAAATAATATGAAATTTTATGCCTTTAAAATTTATTCATATTATCTTCGTATAAATTAATAGGAATTCTTTAAAATTTAAAATGATAAAATATAAATTTTTATATATTTTTTAACATCAATAGTATTTCATAACTCTTAGGCGAGTGACTATAATGCAAATCATCTTTTCATTTATGTCTTATTATATAGACTTTGTTAATTTTGTACCTATTTGATTTTTTTTATAAGGCTAGTCATATTTTTTTATTGTTTATATTAATATTACAATAAAAAATTTTAAGGTGTTTATTTTTCATTTGTACCTTGAAACACGCATATTAATTTTGTTCGAAAAAATTTTTAGTGTGAATAAAAGTAATTAGTCTTTTTGATTATATATATATATATATATTATTTATTTAATGTTATAATAATTAAAAATATAAAAAATTTGATTATCTTTTTCGACTCTGATAATCTTCTTAGACACTAACGCTTAAGTGACGCAAACCTTCACTGAAGGACATCCATCCCTCGACACTAATGTTTCAACAAATATTCGATTTTGAGGTTTAAGTTTTAATTTTTATTTGATTTGAGGTACGTTTTATACATTTATTATTCATCGATTAACTTAATTAAGCTTAAGTTTTAATGTTTCCGAAAATCTTCTCCTTTATTCATCATGCTGTTCTTGGATTGTGTATATATACTTAATTGTATACATATTTCATGCATTTGTGATATAATCTATTGTCATTGTGTGGATTTTGATGGTGCACAGTAGGTATGCCGAATTAAAAAAATTTTCAATATATATAACTACATACTGTATGCAAAAACAGTATACATAAATAAAAGTTTGCTAAAAATAAGTGTGTTTAAACATAACCATATATATATAACTACAAAAAAGTATACATAAACTATTTAAACATAATTATATCTATAATTTTTTTTATTACCATAGATGTGAAATGAAAAAATGGTTATGCATTGTTTGGGCATGTTGGTATTAAGTGGGCGAACTTCTTTATCATGGTTTTGGTGATTTTGATGCTATAGTTTGGTGGTATCTTTTTTTTGTTATGGTTATAAATATTTCTATTTAAAACTTCAATTATTCATGGCCCATTGCTAATGTTTTTGTTCATGGGTGTTCTTGAGTGAGAAGGACGAAAAAAAATACATATGTTCTTGATTTTTTATCTATATTGCATGAAGAGCACAAAAAGATGATTCTAATAATTATTCTAAAAAATAATTTTTTAGAATAATTATTCAAAAACAAATAGTTTTAATCTGTATTTTGCTATTTTATGAATAATAAAGTGTGTGTGTATGATTATAGTTTGTGTTATTTATGGTAAGTTTTTTAGCAATGTATTTTTTGATAGTGTAAGTTTTTTGTTGTGTTCGTTTATTTTATGGTAGTGTGTATATGTGTTTAATAATTTTTGCATTATTAAAATTACTATGTGTTATGCATTTAACGTCATTTTTGAAATATCCAGAAAAGCCATTTTGTTTAATCTGTTCATAATTTTTGTAGTGTATATGTGCGTGCATGTGTGTGTAATAAAAATAATGTGAATATATATATATATATATATATTATATTTATTTATTCAACTCTATTAAGTATAGTTTGGGAAATTGAAAAATAATGTTGTGATTTAATTCAAAATTATAATATTTAATAAACTTGTTTGGTATTTGAGCTATAATATTTTTCAAATCGGTTTGAAACCTATTGATGGTTATCTTTTGATAATCTTTTGATATTGAAAGGCATATCAATTGAATATTCATTTCTTGATTGCTCTATTGATTTCTTGTTGTTAGGTAACCAACCTTTTTGATTGATTAATCCTGTCATAGAAAAAATATTATCATTAAAGCATACCATAGTTTGTCTTTCAATGCCTCGATGGAGATGATTTTTAGAACATATATTACAAACCTCAAGATCATTTACCTTGTAAAAAATTGTATATTGATGTTGTATCATGGTTGATGTGTGAGATACATATATCACTATGCTTTATCAAATCAAGGAAGTTGTCAACAATGGCAAATCAACCACTCAAACATATGCTCTAACAAATGGATTTCTATATGTTGCAAGTTGATACTCATCTATTATTAATCTTGCACAATTGGTAATTAATCTACCCTTTATACTCTATTTTCAATTAGATACTCATATATTAGTAAGCTTTCTCAATTGAACTATAATCTATATTTTTATCTTTGATTAATGAGAAAGTATAATGGAATATACTATAGACCATGTTAAAGATAAAGCATAGAGAAATATTATCTCATCTATAAATGAGCATTCTCATTTGAAAGTAGATACTCATTTGTGGTAGTAAAGAAGAAGAAGTAGAAAAAGATGAAGAAGAAGTAGTAAGAGAAGGAAAAAAAGTCTAAGATAATGAAGAAATTAGAGTAGCATTATAGCTCTTAATTAGCAATTACATGCATTACAAGAAATCCTAATCATTCTAATCTTCAAATAGAAAAAAATATTTGGCTTGCATCTCTTAAATTACAAAAAAACATAACAAAAACAATTTAGTATTATGCATTGATACCACTAAAAAGTAGGAATATTGCTCTGAGAAGTATTTTCTTTAATTAGTTCAATTTTAAAATTTTATCAAATAGATTTTCTTGACGATTAAAGTACTATTCTTTATAATTTGTTGCATTCAAAAACAGCATTAAATTTTATCTAACTTGGCAAAAAAAATAAGGAATTCCTCCACAACACTAATAATAATAATAATACTTAATATTGTGATCCTTAATCTATATATATATATATATATATATATATATATATATATATATATATATTTACATATATATAATGGATAATTATGGTTTGGAATCCAAAAAAAAATATCTATGATTTGGGTTATATTTAAGTACCTATATTCGGATGCTCATAATTATCCCAATATAATTAAAAAAAACATTATGCATAAACTCGTTTCAGCTTACTCAGTATGCAGAAACAAGTTAATGCATATGTTTATGCATACATAGTATTTATGAACTCCATATGCATATGTTTTTGTTTACGAAATAATGAGTTTCTACATAAACTCATTTGCATACTTGAGTATATGCATTCCGTATGAAAAAAGAAAGGTAAATATCAGTATAAAAATTTGGAAGACCCAAATCATAAATATTTTGGATTAGGGTCCCAAAATGTTATATTAAAATTAAAAATTGTAAAAAAATTTAATTATTTTCATGTTGCTTCCCATTAATATTTTTTCTTATAATATTATAACTTTATCCACTTTTGTTGCACCGAACTACATCAACTTTTTTTATCTCACATAAGTTTAAAAAAATGTAAATCTAATATAATAGTTTCAGAAATCAAAAATCAATTTTTGATTCTTATAGAGTTTACCAAAATATACTTCTTCAAAGAACATTGATAGGTGAAAACCCAGGGCTTACACCCATTTAATGATGCAACCAACCAACCAACTATAACTTTTTAAGAATCTTGGATTCAAAAATCTTTATCATTATAACGCAAGTAGAATTTGAATATTTTAAGTGTTTAGAATTATAAGTATTTGTGTAACTATATGTATACCCACATGTAATTATATTTATAATTACATGTATAATAACATACAATTTTATATTTAACTATTTTAGTATAACTATGTATAAGTATTTGTATAACTATATATAAATATTTGTATAATTATATAACACTCTACAACAATAAATATAATTATATTTATAATGATTTATACATATATGTAAATCTATATATTTATTGATAACTTTATATATTTGTGTATAACTATTTGTATGAATATATTTATATATAACATTATGTTTAAATATATACAAATATTAATAGCTATATATACTATATGGATAATAACATATAACTATAAATAATTGTATATTATTATATATATAATTATAACAGCTTTATACATAATTATATCTAAATATATAATTTACATATTATATTTAATATACATTTGTATATATTAGTATATAAAAATGTATTTTACTATATCTATACCTATACATATCTATATGTATAAATATATAAAATTATATGAATAAATATATATACCTGCATGTGTAAATATAAGTATAACTATATGTGTAACTAAATGTATAACAACATGTAACTATATTTATAATTACATGTATTAAAACATAAAACATTATGTTTAATTATATGTGTATATATATATATATTTATAAAACTAAATAAAATTTTATATAATTAAATAAAACTATATTTTTAACTATTTATACATATATGTATACATATATGTAAATCAATATATTTATGTATAACTAATTATAACTACTCGTATGAATATATATATATATATATATATAAAACTAAATGTTTATCGATATATACATTTTTATAATTATATGTATTATATTTATAATAATATATAACTATAAATAATTCTATATTATTATATGTATAACTATAAACACTTTATACATAACTATATTTAAATATATAATTAACAACATGTATTTAATATATATTTTTATATATTAGTATAAAAAATGTATTTTAGCATTTCCATACCTATATATAACTATATGTATAAATATATGAAAAAATATATCTACATAGATTTATAAATATAAGTTTAACTATACGTGTACCTATGTATAACCACATGTAACTATATTTAAAATTATATGTATAAAAACATACAACATAATGTTTAACTAAATGTGTATAACTATATATAAATATTTGTATAACTATAAAAACTCTATATAAATAAATATAACTTTATTTTTAAATATGTAAACATATATGTATACATATATGAAAATATATATAATTATTTATAACTTTGTATACATTTATTTATATTTACTTATAACTACTTGTATGCATATATCTATACATAATTATGTGTTAAACTAAATGTAACTATTTATAACTAAATTTACTATATGTATCCTAACATATAATTATATATGGGATAATACTATTTTGTTGCACCAACTTGAAATATAAAGGCTAAAGATATAATATCAACAATACGCAAGCAGATAGTATGAGAGTATCTGTTGATCAGGCTCATATATGGCATAATACAAATAATCATCATACTCTTACTTAATTCCAACCCTTGGGGCTCAGGTTCAAATATGAACTTATGTATAACAAAAAATATAATATTTGATAGGGTTGTACTAAAGAACTTATATTTTCTTTTATATAATTCTTCATTCTAACACTACACTCTCTATGTGTCACTCTATCCCTCTATAATTCTTTATGTCTTTTTGTTCCTCTTTTTCTTTGTGTCACACACTCTCTCGTGTTATTTTTTTTCTTGCTCTTCTTTCTTTCTTGTTCTCTCTCTCTCTCTCTCTCCACCCCCCTCTCTCAATCCCTCTCTCTCTCTCCCTCTCCCCCCCCCCTCTCAAATTGTTAGGGGATATACAAAAGGGTTATTAATGGATTTTTGAATAAAGACTTTTTAACTGAGCTTGAAACATTCATCAATTTTGCATGTAGTCAATCAAGATTAAAGGATGGAGAAAAAATTAAGTGTCCATGTAATCATCTAAAGTGTTAGAATATTCCTTTCGTGATGCAAACACTATAAGATATCATTTGGCAAAATATGGCTTTGTGCAAAATTATTTTGAATGGATTTATCATGGGAATGTACAAAGGCTCTGAATATTGACCAAAATGAGGGTATTGAATCATTTGCTTGTGGTGAAGAATCATCAAACACATACTATAGAATGATCATGGAAGCTGCTAGTCAAGACTTCAATTTAGATTACATGGATGAACCACCTAATCCTAAAGCTCAGAAATTTTATGAAATGCTTAAAGCTGCAGATAAAGAGTTCTGGCCTGGTTGTAAAACACATTCGTAATTGTCACTTGTGCCTCGACTAATGAGCATTTAGTCAGAAAATCATATGTCTGAGAATTTATTTGATCAGGTGACAGAACTAATGAAGGAGATTAATACGGATAATAATTTGATCACTAACAACTTTTACAATACTAAGAAGTTACTACGAATAATGGGTCTACCAGTGGAAAAATTGATTGTTGTTTAAATGTATGGATATAATAGAGGGCGGTGATAGTGATTTAATGAGCTGTAAGTTTTGAGATCATCCTCGATTTAGGAAGACACCTCCTACTGTAGAAATGAGAAAATAATTGAAGGTTGTCTTTAAGAAGATGTATTTTTTTCCATTAATTCCATGATTACAGAGACTATATGCATCAAATACTACAACAAATGATATGAGGTGGTATTCTGAGCATGAGGTTGAAGAAGGGGTAATGCATCATCCATCATATTCACCTGCTTGGAAGAATTTTAATTATATACATCATGTATTTGCAGCAGAAAGTCAAAAAGTGAGATTAGGTCTCTGCACTGATGGATTTCAATCATCTGGGCAATCTAGACAATAGTAATTAACATGACCAAGATAGTGACACCTTATAACTTGCCTCCGTGGTTGTGTATGAATGAGCAATATATGTTTTTGTCAATATTGGTTCCAGGGCCAAAAAATCTGAAAGACATGCTCGATATTTTCTTACAGCCTCTTATTGAAGAGTTAAATCATTTATGGGATGTTGGCATGAATATATATGATATCTCAAAGAATCGAAATTTCATTATGCGGGCAGCCCTTATGTGGACGGTAAGAGACATTCCTACATATTCAATATTGTCTGGCTGGAGTACGGTAGGATGATTCACATGCTCGTATTGCATGACAAATTTTGATGCATTTACCCTCAAATTTAGGGGTAAACAGTTATGGTTTGATAACCATCATAAGTTTCTACCTACTAATCATCCATTTCGAAGAAATAGAACTGATTTTTTGAAGAAATAAAGCTGTGATGAAAGTTACACTAGCTGTTCGTTTAGAAGATTATATTATTACAGAAATTCATAGTTTGGGTTTGAAGAATGTACCTAAAAAGGATGCTACTAGAAGTAATGGACCAATAGGCAAATTATTTGGATGGAGGAAATGTAGTATATTTTGGGATTTGCCCTATTGGAAGTCCAATTTAATTCATCATAACTTAGATGTAATGCATATTGAAAAAAATATTTTTGACAATATTTTCAACACTATCTTTAATGTAGATGGAAAAACAAAAGTCACTTTAAAATCAAGACAAGAGTTGAATGATTACTATCAGCGGCCTGAATTGAAACTGAATGAGCAAACAAGAAAATTTTCTAAAGCTTGCTACACACTTGATAAGAAGGCAAGATAGATATTATGTGAATGGGTTATAAATTTGAAATTCCCTGATGCTTATATGTCAAATATGGGTAGATGCGTAGATATGAAGAATCTTAAGTTATTTGGAATGAAAAGTCATGACTGTCATGTATTTATGCAGAAATTAATACCAATTACATTCCGTGAATTACTTCCAAAAAGTGTTTGGAAGGTCCTTACAGAACTAAGTTTCTTTTTCAACCAGCTAACTACAACCACAATCAAAATAGATGACATGGTAAGGCTGGAGAATGACATTCCACTTATTATTTGTAAGCTTTAACGGGTTTTCCTAATGAGTTTTTTTTGACTCGATGGAGCATTTGCTGGTCCATTTGGCATATGAAGCAAGCATTGTAGGGCCACTGCAAATCAGATGGATGTATTCTTTTGAGAGGTATATCATATAATTTGTTGTTTTTTATTATTTAGTACTTTAAGTATTATTGTAATTTAATCTAATTGAAACCTAACATAATGGATGTCGGTAGCTTCGTAAGTTGAAATTGAATGTTAGAAACAAGACAAAAGTTGAAGGTTCAATTTGTAATGATATTTAGTAGAAGAAGCATCATAATTTTGTTCTTATTATTTTGATGATCATGTTAATACAAAGAATAGAAATGTGTCGTGGAATTATGAAGGTCATGTGATGGTAGAAGTTGATTCTATGGACAAACTATCTATCTTCAAGCACCCTGGAAGAGAATTTGGAAGAGTAATGAAAAGATATATGATTGATGAAGAATACAAAGCAACGAGAAGCTATGTTTTACTTAATTATGAGGAGGTTGCACCATACATTGAGTATGTATACACAAAATGGTTACATGTTAAATCATATATTAATTTTACCTTTAATAGGAATTATTAAAAATTGATATACATTTTTTTTTCTCTTTTTATATTTGTGCAGTATTTATGTTGAGCAGTTAAAATATAGGTAACCATCAATTTCCAGCAATGATGTCGAGTATATGCTAGAAACTGAATTTGCAAATTGGTTCAAAAATTATGTGAGAATTATTAAGTTTTAAATTTTGAATTATTTAATTTATTTTTATCTTTTATTTGTTAATATCAATTTTTTTAATTAATGTCATAGGTAATTGATCCTTCAAATGGAAATTCAAATATTTTTATTCATAATCTAAGTAAAGACCCATTTCAATATGTGACAACCTATCCTATCTATTTTGTTAATGGATTTAAATTTCACACAATTAGGCATGGTTCTTCTAAAATAACAATGAATAGTGGTGTAAGCACTAAAGGTGCAGGATATAGTACAGATGAGATTGATTATTATGGTCAACTCAAAGAAATTATTGAGTTGGAGTATCTTGGACTCGAAAATTTCAGGATTGTATTATTTAAGTGCTAGTGGTTTGATCCTACACCAAATGTGGGCATAAAGTATCATTCGGATTATAAGCTAGTGGTTGTTAACCATAAATGCAGATATAATCAAAATGAGCCATTTATTATGACAATTCAAGCCATCAAGTATATTATTGTACATATTCGAGTTTATCTCGTGAAAAGAGAGATTGGTGGACGATTTGGATGATCAAAGTGCGATCAAAATTTTTAGTATCACCATCACAACAAAGAACTACAAACGTAAAAATTGTACCAGGATTCCAGAAAGATGAATTAAATAATATTGAGCCTTTGAATGTAGATGAAGATCCAGAAAATTTATGTGACTCAAATGGTGGCATAATAGAAATTGAAGATGATCAATTTCTATCTGAAGATGAGTTCGATCTTTTATCGAAATTAGACAAAATATCAGAAGATCCAAAGGAGGATGACAGTGATACTGATATTAAATTGTTATAATTTTATCATAAATTTAAACTATCAAAGATGTTTTATATTTTATTGAAATCTATCGGTGTGTTTTATTCGAAAATGCATGCTTGTTCATCATTTTTCTATTTTTTGTTCCTTGTTTTATTTTGTACAGTAGATGGCGCCTAAAGGACGTGGTCGCAATGGAGCTGGACGTGGACACGGAAATGAACCAAATTCAACTAGTATGTTACATAATGTTATAGAATCAGTACCAGCTCATAGCCACCATATCCTGACTTCAACATCACAATCACCATCACCATCATTTAGACCTCTACTAACACCTTTATCAAATGTAAGCCCACCACCGATTGTGCTTCCTGCTCACACTTTTAATCCATCTCAATCTTCTACACCCCAATTTACACAGATTGTTCCCCCATTTACAATACCAATGACATCATCAAATCTGGGCCTTCCTCTAAATTCAGTGCAAAGTTAAAAATTGATATTGTGGATGAGAGGTAAAAGAAAAATGTAAAAATGATTTGAAAAAAGAATTTTGATGTTACTCTCAGTGGTTTTTTTATATTGTTATTATTTGCTTGTTTTCTATGTTATTTATTTATTTGTACAGTTGTATTCCATCTCACAAGTGTTTGACTATAATTACAAAGGCTTTCAAGTAAATGGCTGATGCCAAAGCTTTCACCTGGAAGAAAGTTTCTCAATCGATAAAGGAGTCATATTCTAATGACTTTCAAGAAAAAATAACAAAACAAAAGAATTGGAAAATAATTATCTAATTACTTAACTTTTATGTTGGTTATTATTCAAGCAATAAATAATTATGTTCTTGTTGTTAATATAAATTATTTTATCATTCTTTTTATAGAATCAGTGCACATGGCCACCGAATTTTGATGGAAAGATAAAGTCATTTTGGGAGATCAAAGCAGCTCAACGGTATTCTGATTTTGTTCATAAATTAAAGAAAATTAAAGAAAGGCTTAATTTTTATCCAAGAAAGACTGGCCCTAGTGGCTTAATTATTAGGAGGAGCTAGATGTGAAAAAAAATTAGATATTGCCAGCAAAAATTGATGAAGTGAGGCTGTAGGACTAGGTACAGTAATTTGTCGACACACAGGAGGTTCAAAGTCGAGCATCAAGCATGCTCGAGATTTGCTACAAATTTAAACTTCTAAACATATCTATATTTTGTGGTTGTCCTAATAGTCCAATAAATATAATCTTTGCAAGGTTTTAATAATTTTATTAAATTTTTTTATCATTTTTTTTATGAATTAATAAAAATATATTATAGGCTGTAGATTTGGGTAGAGACCCAAATTTCTATGAGATTTTCAAGAAGATGCATGTGAAAAAAGTGGATGGTCACTATGTTGACAACACGTCTCAGATGATTGCAGTAAGAAATATATATATTAATTAGACTTTATAAAACTACAGAACATTATGAAAATTATTTTGAATGCAAAATTTTTATTTTATTTTTTGTAAATCTAGAATAGTTTTTATCTCCATTTTATCTCAAGACCTAATGGAGGAACATGTGACAGATGCTCATCAACAAGTTGTGGGTTCTATGAATCTTCAACCAATTGACTATGATCCAATTTATTTGGAGACAATAGGAGGTCGAAAGAAGCAGCGAGTGTACAGAATCAAGTCTAAGGGAGTGGCATTTTGTTTTAGCAGTCATGCTTCTAATTCATCTATCTCAGCAATGGTGGATGAGGTGGTCGAACAACAAGCACGGGAAATAAATGAACGTATTGTAGATATGGAGACCAAACTGAAAAAGAAGGATGAGTAGATAACTAATTTGATTGAAGAAATGCAAGAAATTAAAGAAATTAAAAAAGCAATGCAATAGCAGATGTCCTATATCGAAGAAATCCAATGTTTTGCAAACATTGGATTTTTATTTTTTAATGTATTTCACCCAATATAGGAATGGGGTGCACTTGTGAAAGGATTAAATTTATACCATTATAAATTTTATATCATATTTTCTATTATGTTTCGAATCTATTTCAAAATTTTATATCAATGATTATAAATTTACCTATTTATGTATTTATGTATTTTTGCATTTGGGTATATGTGTATTTATATATTTTTGTATTTATATATTAATATATTTTGAAATTTATATTATATATATATATATATATATATATATATATATATATATATATATATATATATATATATATATATATACATATATTAAATATGTACATATATTCACATATTTACATATTTACATATTTACATTTTACATATTTACATATTTACATTTTTATATATTTAAATATTTAGATATTTATATTTTTACTTATTTACATATATACATATAGACATATTTACAAATTTACATATTTAAATATTCACATATTTATGTATTTACATATTTAGATATTTACATATTTACATATTTATATATTTATATATAAATCTTTAAATATCAATTTATTTTCATTTAGAAAATATGAAAAGATTGAATTTTTTTTATAATTTAAAATTTCCAAATTATTTAGAAATTATTTTTATAAAAGATTTCTATAAGCATAAAATAGTTTGTTTACTTTATTATATATAAAAATTTACTTGTTTATTCATTAATTCAGATATTTTCATAATTTTTTTTATTTAATCATACAATTATTTATTTTAGCTTTTTATTAGTAGTAATTTTTATGTAAGTTCATATATTAATTAAAATATCTAAAAAAATATTATAATAATATATTTAATTATTTACTATTTTTAATACAAATATTTAAATATCATAATTAAATATTTCAAAAAAATATTTTGTATAAATTTTTAAATATTTCATAATCATAAAAATATTTATTTTAGTCTTTATTAATATAAATTTTTATTCATATTTATATTATTTTGAAATTATTTATTTATAAGAACCTATTTTTATAATTATACGAGTAGAATGTATCTTTAAAGGATCGCTCATATAAAGACTATGGCATATGTACCATTAATATACAAAATTAAATAAAATATTAAAACAAATAATATAAAAAATTAAATCATTAAAGATTAGTGATGAAAATTATCCCCAGCCAAAATAGCTAGGGAAAAATCCCTAGCTAAATGAATATATTTTGTGAATAACAACGTTTAAGGAATAATCGCTTGCAATAAAATATAAAATATTAAAAATAATTTCAGATAATTATTTAGAGACAAAATTTTGTCTCGATCTAATTAGCTAGGGTTATTCTATCGTTAAATTCTCTACTTTTCGTTGCGTGGAATTTTCAAAAATATTAGCGACAAAATATTACCAATCTAACATTTTTTTTGCTAATCCATCGCTTAATCAGTCACAAAATTCCCCACTTTTCTTTGCATGGAAATCTATGAAAATATTAGCGACAAAATATTTTCAATCAAACATTTTCGTCACTAATCAATGGCAAAATTTTAATTTAATGTAAAATCAAAAATCTTTTGTTATTCCCTAGATAATTCGTTGCTAATTAGCTAAGGATTTTATCCCTAACTAAATATCCCTAGTTAAATTGACATTTTTTTGTTGTGTCTATCTACTTTTCTATTTGTTTATTAATCTATATATCTATCTATCTTTATGTCTGTCTATCTATGAGTCTATCTGTCTATCTATCTGTATGTTTGTGTGTGTGTCTTTGTGTATGTGTTTCTATCTATTTGTTTGTATGTATGTCTGTATGTCTATTTGTGTATCTATCTATTTATTTATCTATCTGTCTATCTGTGTGTTTGTATGTATGTATGTCTGTTTGTCTCTTTGTTTGTGTACCTATGTGTCTATCTATCTTTCTGTCTATTTGCATGTCTATTTGTCTCTAAATTAATTTATATATCTATCTAGATATTTATCTATCTATCTATCTATCGATATATCTATCTATCTATCTAACTTATCTAACTATTTATCTATCTAATAATCTACAAATATGGATTTCTAGCTATCTATCTATATATCTATCTATGTGTCTATTTTTATATCTAGCTATCTAACTATTTATTTATCTCTATATTTATCTATCTATCTATCTCTCTATCTGATCTGTATATGTATCTATCTGTAAATAAATTTATCTATCTATTTGTCTATCTATGTCTATTCTATCTATCTATCTGTAAATAAATTTATCTATCTATTTGTCTATCTATGTCTATTCTATCTATCTATCTGTATATATATTTATCTACCTTTCTTTCTATCTATCTATCTATCTGTCTGTCTATCTATCTATCTATCTATATGTCTATTTGTTTTCTATCTATCTATCTATCTATCTATCTATCTATCATTGTGTCTATCAATTTATCTGTCTATTTGTCCATCTATCTATCTATCTATCTATCTATCTGTCTATCACTCAATCTATCTATTTTTCTATCTGTATATTTTTCTATCTATCTATATGTCTATTTGTTTATCTGTCTATCTATCTATCTATCTTTTTATAAGTCTATCTGTCTATCTATCTGTTTATCTGTTTATCTGTCTGTCTATCTATCTATTTGTCTTTTTATCTATCTATCTATCTATCTTTTTATATGTCCATCTATCTATCTAACTATCTATTTATCTATCTATGTGTTTATATATATATATATATATATATATATATATCTATCTATCTATTTGTCTATATGGTCTTTTTGTCTATTAGTCTATCTTTCTATCTGTCTATCTCTCTATCTATCTTTTGTTTATCGATTTATCTTTTTATCTATCTACTAGTATATATATCTATATATGTATATGTCTATCTATTTATTTGTATATTTGTCTATCTATCTTTCTTTCTTTCTAAATGTCTATCATTCTACGTTTATCCTCTATCTGCCTATTTATCTATCTATATGTTTGTATGTCTATTTATATATCTGTTTATGTGTATGTGTCTTTGTCTATATGTCTGTGTTTGTTTGTCTATGTGTCTATTTATGTGTCTGTCTGTCTATCTATCTGTGTATCTATCTATGTGTGTGTGTGCGTGTTTGTCTATGTGTCTATCATTCTGACTTTCTATCTTGTGTGTGTGTGTAGGTGTGTATGTGTGTGTCTGTCTGGCTATCTATATGTCTGTGTCTTTCTGTCTATGTGTGTGTCTATCAATCTGTTAGTCTATATGTCTATATGCCTATCTGTCTATCTGAAAAGTTGTCTATCTGTATATTTGTATATCTGGGTAAATACTTATCTATCTATCTGTCTATCAGATTATATATTAATCTGTCTATCTGTCTATTTGTCAATCTATCAAACTGTCGATCTGTCTATCTGTCTATCTGTCTATATTTCTATATGTCTTTCTGTCAATCTATTAATATGACAATCTGTCTATCTATTTATATGTGTATTTGTCTATCTATCTTTCTATTTATATGTCCATCTGTCTATCACTAAGTTTATATATCTATCTGTCTATCTATCTATCAGTTTATCTAAATATTTTTTATCTATATATGTATCTATTAGTGTATCTATCTATCTATCTATTTGCCAGTCTGTCAGTGTATTTGTATTTATATATGTCTGTTTGTCTCTTTTGTTTGTGTACCTATGTGTCTATGTATCTTTATATCTATTTGTATGTCTGTTTGTCTATAAATAAATCTCTATATCTATCTATCTTGCTAGCTATTTATCTATCTATCTATCTATCTATATATCTATCTATCTATATATCTATCTATCTTATCTAATTATCTATCTATATACCAATCTACCTATCTAGATTTTTATCTATATATCTATATATCTATTTATGTGTCTATTTGCCTATCAGGCTTTCTAGCTATCTGTTTATCTATCTATTTATCTCCCTAACTATCTCTCTATCTACATTATCTATTTGTCAATCTATAAATAGATTTATCAGCCTATTTGTCAATCTATGCATATTATATATATATATATCTATGTGCCTATCTGTTTATTTGTATATATCTATCTATCTTTATCTCTATCTGTCTATCTGACTATATGTCTATATGACTATCTATCTATCTATCTTTTATCTATCTATATATCTATGTGTCTATGTATTTATCTATCTATCTGTCCATTTATCTATCTATCTATGCGTCTATCTATCTATCTATCTTTTTATCTGTATATTTATCTATTTGAGTATGTATCTATATGTCTATTTGGCTATCTATCTATATATCTATCTGTCTATCTTTTTATAAGTCTATTTGTATATCTATCAATCTGTTTATTTTCTTATCTGTCTATCTATCTATATGTTTATCTATTTATTTGTCTATTTATCTATCTGTCTATCTCTTTATCTGTTTATCTATCTATCTATATTATCTATCTATATATCTCTCTATCAATCTGTCTGTCTATTTGTCTATTTGTAATATCTTTCAATATATTAATCTGTTTATTTGTATATATGTCTATCTATCTATCTATCAAACTATCCATCTAGTTATTCGTTCATCTCTTTTTTTATGTACTTGTCTATCTCTCTATGTCAATTCTCTATTTGCCTTTCTATTTATCTATTTATCTATCTATCTGTCTGTGTGTCTTTCTGTCTGTGTATATGTGTGTATCTCTATGTGTCTATCTGTCTATCTATGTGTCTAATTTTTTTGTCTGTCTGCCTGTGTGTTTTTCTGTCTGCCTATCTGTGTATGTTTGTCTCTTTTTGTCTATTTGTCTGTCTATATTTTTGTCTTTATTTCTATCTACCTACATATCTATTTGTCTATCTATCTATATATCCATCTTTTTGTCTATTTGTCTATTTTTCTATCTATCTATTTGTCTATCTATCTATCTATCTATATGTCTATCTATCTATATATCTATCTATCTATTTATCTATTTGTCTATATTCTTATTTATCTATCTATCTAACTATTTATCTATTTATCTATTTATCTATTTACCTATTTATTGGTTAATCTCTTTATCTATCTACTTGTCTATATGTCCATTTACCTATCTATTTATCTATCTATCTATCTGTATATCTGTCTATTTAATTATTTGGCTATCTGTCTATCTCTCTAAATGTCTATCTATATGTGTCTATCCTCTATCTACATATCTATCTACAAACCTATATATTTGTCTATCTATCGGTCTATTCGTGTTTTTGTCTATCTATAAATCAATCTATCTATCTAATTATCAATCAATCTATCTTTCTATCGATCGATTTATCTATCTATATATCTATCTTTATTTCTTTGTGTTTGTCTATTCGTATGTTTGTCTATCTATCTGCCTATCTCTTTTTCTATTTTGTGTGTGTGTGTGTGTGTGTGTGTGTGTGTATATATATATATTTGTCTATCTATATATCTGTTAATCTGTCTATCTATCTATCTTTTTATTTGCCTATCTGTTTATCTGTCTATCTATTCATATATCTATCTGATCTATCTATTTATATTTCTATCTATCTCTCTATCAGTATATCTTTCTATCTGTCTATTTGTCTATCTTTCTATCTGTCTATATGTCTATCTATCTATTTATCTATCTAACTGTCTATCTATCTATCAATCTATCAGTATATCTATTTATTTGTATATCTGTCTATCTATCTATCTGTTTATCTATCTATCTATCTGTCTATCTATCTATATGTTTATCTATCTTTCTATCTATCTATTTGTTTACCTATCTATCTATCTACCTATCTATCTATCTTTCTGTCTATCTAGATCTCTCTCTGTCTTTATGTTTATCTATCTATCTATCTTTTTGTCAATATATATATATATCTATCTGTCTATCTTACTATATATATCTTTCTCTATCTATCAGTCTATCTGTCTATCTATCTATCTATATTCTATCTGGCTAACAAATTATCTGTATATCTATATATCTATATATATATATCTATCTATCAATATGGTCTATCAGTCTATCTATCGATCTATTTATAGATTTCTATTTTTTTATATACTTGTCTTTCTATCTATATATCTATGTGACTATCTTTTTATCTGTCTATTTGTGTATATGTCTATATGTCTATATATTTATCTATCTATTTGTCTACATATCTATCATTTTGTCTCTGTATCTGTGTGTCTGTATGTTTGTTTGTTTATGTGTCTGTTGATTTGCATTTATGTCTTTCAATATGGCTGTCTATGTGTATGTGTGTCTGTTTATTTGTCTATCTGTCAGTTTGTGTTTGTGTGTGTGTATGTCCATATGTCTTTCTATCTGTGTATCTATCTATCTGTCTCTATGTCTTTCAATAAATCAATCTATCTATCTTTCTATCTATATAACTATCTATCTATGTACTATCTATCGATCAATCGATCTTTCTATCTATTTATCTATCTATATATCTATCAACCTATCTATGTATCTATATATCTATCTACCTATCTATATCTTTATCTATCTATTTGTCTATCTGTTTATCTATCTATCTGGCTATTTGGATATTTTTCTATTTATCTATCTATCTTTCTATCTGTCTATCTGACTATTTATCTATCTCCCTATCTATCTATCAATCTGTCGATTATCTATCAATCTATCTTTCAATCTGACTATCTATCTATCGGTCTATTTATTAATCTATTTGTCTATCTTTCTATATGTCTGTCTATCATTCTATATGTCTGTCTATCTTTCTATCTGTATGTCTATTTATCTATCTATATATCATCTATATGACTATCTGTCTAACTATCTATATGTATATCTATATATCTTTCTATCTGTCTATATCTCTATCTATCTATCTACCACTCTATCTATCAATCTATATGTCTATCTATCAATCTGTCTATTCTTCTATCTGTCTATCTATCTATATGGTTTATCTATCTATCGATATATCTATCTATTTGTTTATCAGTTATATCTTTATCAATCTACTTGTCTATTTATCTATCAATCTATATTTCTATCTATCTATCTGTCTATTTATCGATCGATCTATCTATTTTTATTTTATAATATTTATCTCTCTGTTTCTATCCTTTCTATGCCTCTCTCAATCTCTCTATCTGTATGTCTATTTGTCTTTCTATTTGTCTTTTTGTCTATCTCTCTGTTTATCATTATTTCTATCTATATATCTATCTAGCTATATATTTACCCCTCTATCTATCTTTTTATCGATCGATCGATATATGTATCTATCTATCTATATACCTATCCATCTATTTGTCTATATATCTACCATCTGGCTATCTGGCTATCCGTCTATCTATCTATCTATTTATATGATAATATATTTATATGCCTATATGGCTATATGGATATTTGTCTGTTTATCTATCTATTTATATATCAATCTATCTGTCTATCTATCTATTTGACTATCAACCTATCTATCTATCCTTTGTCTATCTATCAATCTATCTGTCTAATTATTTTTTTATCTATCTATCTGTCTGTCTGTCTAACTTTCTATATCTCTATCTTTTTTTGTCTATATGTCTATCTGTTTATTTTTATATATGTATATGTTTATATGTTTATATGTCTATCTATATAACTATATATCTATCTATTTATCTGTATTTCTTCATTATATTTAGCTATTTATTTGTCTATCTATCTATCTGTCTATATATTTATCTGTATATCTATCTATTTGTATATCTATCTATATATATGTATGTCTATCTATCTATCTACCTATCTTTTTGTCTGTCTTCTATATGTCTATCTATCTATCTTTCTTTCTTTCTGTCTATCAATTTATCTATCTATCTGTCTATCTGTCTATATGTATATCTATCCATCTGACAATCTCTCTATCTGTCTATATGTATATCTATCAATTTAGCTGTCTATCTATCTATATGTCTATTTATCAATTTTGTTTATCTATCTATCTATCTATCTATCTTCTATCTATCTATCTATCTTTCTTTCTATATGTCTACCTCTCTATTTGTCTATCTATCTATATGTTTATTTGTCAATATATCTATATGTCTATCTGTCTTTGTATCTATCTATCTATTTGCCTATCACCCTATTTGTCTATATGTCTATATGTATATATTTCTATCTGTGTATCTATCAATATGGCTATTGGCTATCAGGCTATTTGTCTATCTATCTTTTTGTCAATCTGGCGATTGATTTATCTATCCACTACTAAATTTTACTGAATTACAGACAATTATTTGGTTGCTAATTTGGTGTTTTTTGGTCGGCAAACCAAATAGCGACTAATTACCATCCAAATTATTACGAAGCAATTTTGCTTATCGCTAATTTTTTTACCTACAAAAACTCAGTCGGTCTTTAAATTACCCACTATTTAGCGACCAACTACTGACAAACAATTACCGACGATATTCCCACAATTTTCTGACCAAAATAATTAGGTAGGTATATTTGTCTCCAAATGGTAGGTAATTAATGACCATTTAAAGTTCATTCACCGACAAACAATTACAGACTAAATTCCAACCATTTTCTATCTAAAAGCAATTGGTGGGTAAGTGGTCTCCAAATAGTCAGTAATTACCGATTGACTTGAAAACATTTACCGAAAAACAAAATCCGACTATATTCCAATCATTTTTAGACCAAAAGAATTAGGTCATTAATGGTCTCTAAATAGTTGGTAATTACCGATAATTTACAGACCATTTACTGACAAACAATTTCCGAATATATTCCAACCATTTTTCGACCAAAAGTATTAGGTGGTAAATGGTCACAAAATAGTCGGTAATAACCGAAAAAATTATGACCAAAAACTGACCAAAATCTTTTAAAATAATTGGTCGGTAATTGATCTCCAAAAGTATTACTGACCATCCGGTGACCTTTTACCCACCATTGATATAAAAAAATTTTAGTCCGTTTTTTATCCCAATTCGGTCGGTAATCACCGACTTACTTTTTTTTTCTAGTTTTGATGTAGTTTCTATAGAAATAAATACAAATAACACAACAAAAAAATCTAATTAACTTTTAGTTTTGATGTAGTTGCTGCAGAAACTTATATTGATAACACAACAAAAAAATCAAATTAACTTCAACAAACAACTATATATACTACATATATATATATATATATATATATATATATATATATATATATATATATATATTAAATACATCAAGAGAAAATAAAAAAATGAAATCCAAAATCAAAGTTTAAGGTATTGAAAAAAAATTGTGTATAATAAACTCAATCATCCCACCTAGTTTCATAATGATTATGATGTGACTTGTCTGGTCCACACGAATAGTTCTTAGGTACTGGGGTAGAGCTGTCATCTACTACTGCTCCTGATGTAGTCGCCGCAGGTGTTGATGTAGGTGTTGGAGTAGATACTATAGCTGGAGCTTTACGTTGAATAATCAGAGGTAGATCATCAGGGTTGAACTATAGTCCGCATTCCTGAAACTTCTTTGTAAGCCAGTCAAAATGCATATGTAACTCATTCCTAACATCCTCACAGTTGATCATGCGTCACTTGATATTGGGCAACTGATACTATATCACATTTTGTATCACGTCCTAAAATTCCTCCATCATCGAGAACAAATTCGAAACTAGTCCTGAAAATTCAGCTTCATAAGTTGGTCATCTATGCGAGTAGAATGATAATGTCAAAGAACCGACACCATAGACAGGCATCTTCTCTTAGCCATCAACAGCCGCCTACCAAATCTGATTAGAATCAACTGGTGGAGCACGAAAGATGATGATGAGAACTACATGTTGTACCATCACATGAACCTGAAGTAGACTGGGGATACCCTTGAGTTGTAGTAGCTAACATTTTCTCATATCTCGCCTAATAAAAATGTACGAAAAGTATGTCAATTTATATTCAAACAAAAAAAAAGATAAGTTAGTTTTTTTTAATGAAACTTACATTTACTGCACAAGATCTTCGATCAATGAAAGTCTGATCATCATGAGACTTCGTGTGCATGTATCTGAATATGTGAGGAGCACTGAGCTTCTTATCCTCCCTGCGTGTTATTAATTACACACCGTACATATGTTAATTCTATTGAAAAAAAAATTCTTAATGAGAAATGAAATTTAGGCATAATTGAACACATTTCCCAAAGAAATAAACAAAAAAAATAATAATTTGAAATAATACCAATGCTCGTCCATGCTCACGCATAGAGCGAGATCCACAAATATGTGTAGACATGCCACTACCCTCCCCATCCCACTCTGAGCGATGATTGCCGCTCTGTTTATCACACCACTTCCGATAATCTAGATCTTACCATCAGCTGTGCCAATCCTTGAAAACATGATCTAAGACACTCAGATCTTTTTCTATCTTCTTCAACCTTTTATAATTGATCTCGTACATGGTGTCTTTATACCGACTGGAAACATGTTTGTAGAATACACTTTTGTATGCCTCATCTGGCTGTGTTTACCTGTAAACTTTTTGCAATTATAAATAATAAATTTTTAATCAGTAAACAAAAGAATAAATAAAAGATGTAAACATTTTTAGGTAATAATATTTACATTATATTCTTTCCAAATCATCAATTGGTCTCTATGTGTGAGTAAATTCTAATTATGTCCATTATGTTTTAAGAACTTGTGGAAAATTATTCTCAGAACCATAAATATGGAATCAGACGGCTATAACTTTGTCCTGTAAACAAAAATTTATTAGTAGTTACAAATAGTTATATATAATAAAAATATAGTGATATATAAATTTATTAATACTAGCAGTTATAAGTAGTTATAAATAAATATATACAACATTATAAACAAATATATTGATTTAATTATATGAATACATATATGCATATATAGTTACAAATATAGTTATCTATAATTATATAGACATTTATTTAGTTATACAAATATTTATATATAGTTATTCATATATAGTTTAACATAAAGTTGTATGTTGTTATACATGTAATTATAAATATAGTTACATGTGGTTATACATATAGTTACAGATATAGTTAAACGTATATTTATACATGTAGGTTTATATGTTTGTTCATTTAATTTAATATATATTACTATATATATAGTAGTATACTCTTTTATATACTACTATATACAAATATATACTAAATATAAGCTATAAATTAAATATTTAAAATATAATCATGCATTAAAATTTTAAAGTTATACATATAGTAAGATACAATTATTTATAGTTATATATTATTTTACATATAATATATATAGTTATAAATAGTTATATATAGATATATTCATACAAGTAGCTATAAGTAGTTTTACATAAATATATACAACATTATAAACAAATATTTTGATTTAATTATATGAATACATATATGTATATGTAGTTACAAATATAGTTATATATAATTATATATTTAGTTATATAAATATTTATATATAGTTATACATTTATAGTTTAACATAAAGTTGTATGTTGTTATACATGTAATTATAAATATAGTTACATGTGGTTATACATATAGTTACAGATATAGTTAAACATATATTTATACATGTAGGTTTAAATGTTTGTTCATTTGATTTTATATATTTAAACATATAGTAATGTATAGGTATAGATATGGTAATATACTTTTTTATATACTATTATATACAAATATATATTAAATAAAAGCTATAAATTTAATATTTAATATATAATCATGCATAAAACTTTTAAAGTTATACATATAGTAAGATACAATTATTTATAGTTATATATTATTTTACATATAATATATATAGTTATAAATAGTTATATATAATTAAACAAATAGTTACATTTAGATATATTCATTCAAGTAGTTGTGAGTTATTATACATATATATATACAACATTATAAACATATATTTTGATTTAATTATATGAATACATATATGAATATATAGTACAAATATAGTTATTTATATTTATATAGACATTTATTTAATTATACAAATATTTATATATAATTATACACATATAGATTAACATAATATTGTATGTTGTTATACATGTAATTATAAATATTGTTACAGGTGGTTATACATATAGTTACACATAAGTTAAACCTATATTTATACATGTAGATTTATATATTTGTTCATTTAATTTTATATATTTATACATATAGTAATGTATAGGTATAGATATAGTAAAATACTTTTTTATATGCTACTATATAAAAATATATATTAAATATAAGCTGTAAAGTTAATATATAAATATAATTATGCGTAAAACTTGTAATGTTATACATATAGTAAGAAACAATTATTTATAGTTATGTATTATTTTGCATATAATATATATATTTATTAATAGTTATATATAATTAAACTATAATTATATAAAGATATATTCATACAAGTAGTTATAAGTAGTTATACATAAATATATTCAACGTTATAAACATATATTTTGATTTTATTATATGAATACATATATGTATACATAGTTACAAATATAGTTATATATAATTATATAGATATTTATTTAGTTAAACAAATATTTATATATAGTTATACACATATAGTTTAACATAATGTTGTATGTTGTTATACATGTAATTATAAATATAGTTACATGTGGTTATACATATAGTTACACATATAGTTAAACATATATTTATACATGTAGATTTATATATTTGTTCATTTAAATTTATATATTTATACATATAGTAATGTATAGGTATAGATATAGTAAAATACTTTTTTATATACTACTATATACAAATATATATTAAAAAAAAGCTGTACATTTAATATTTAAATATAATTATATATAAAACTTGTAAAGTTATACATATAGAAATATACAATTATTTATAGTTATATATTATTTTACATAAATATATATAGTTATATATAGATATAGTAATAATATATATAGTAATAATATATATAGTTATACATATAGTAATAATATATATAGTTATAAATAGTTACATATAATTAAACATATAGTTATATATAGATATATTCTTACAAGTAACTATAAGTAGTTATACATAAATATATACAACGTTATAAACAAATATTTTGATATAATTATATGAATTCATATATGCACATATATTTATAAATATAGTTATATATAATTATATAAACATTTATTTAGTTATACAAATATTTATATATAGTTATACACATATAGTCTAACATAATGTTGTATGTTGTTATACATGTAATTATAAATATTATTATATGTGGTTATACAAATAGTTACACATATAGTTATACATATATTTATACATGTAGGTTTATATATTTGTTCATTTAAATTTATATATTTATACATATAATAATGTATATGTATATATAATATAAAATACTTTTTTATATACTACTATATACAATTATATATTAAATATAAGCTGTACATTTAATATTTAAATATAATTATATATAAAACTTTTAAAGTTATACATATTGTAATATACAATTATTTATAGTTATATATTATTTTACATATTATGTATATAGTTATAAATAGTTATATATAACTAAACATATAGTTTTATATAGATATATTCATACAAGAAGCTATAAGTAGTTATACATAAATATATACAATGTTATAAACAAATATTTTGATTTAATTATATGAATACATATATGTATATATAGTTACAAATATAGTTATATATAATTATATAGACATTTATTTAGTTATACAAATATTTATATATAGCTATACACATATAGTTTAACATAATGTTGTATGTTGTTATACATGTAATTATATATATTATTACATGTTGTTATACATATAGTTACACATATAGTTAAACATATATTTATACATGTATGTTTATATATTTGTTCATTTAATTTTATATAATTATACATATACTAATGTATAGTTATAGATATAGTAAAATAATTTTTTATATATTACTATATACAAATATATATTAAATATAAGCGGTAAATTTAATATTTAAAATATAATTATGCCTAAACTTTTATAGTTATATATATAGTAAGATACAATTATTTATAGTTAAATAATGTTTTACATGTATAAATAGTTATATATAATTAAACATATAGTTATATATAAATATATTCATACATGTAGTTATAAGTAGTTATACACAAGTAGTATGTACAATGTTATAAACAAATATTTAATTTATTATATTAATACATATATGTATATATAGTTACAATTATAGTTATATTTAATTATATAGAGTGTTACATAGTTATACAAATATTTATATATAGTTCTACACATATAATTATAAATATGTATGTTCTTAAAGATATATTTATATATAACATTTATATAGTTATACATTTTATAAAATATAATTATATATAGTTATATATTAGTATACATATAGTATATTTTTTTTAGAAATATAGTTATATAGAATTATACATATAGTTATACATTATTATATAGTTAAAAATTAGTATGTAAAGTTATAAATATAGTTTAAAAATAGTTTAATTTATTATAAATATAGGTATTAATATTTTTATATAAAATGACATATGATTATATAATTAAACACGTGTATCTATATAATATTTGTGAATAAAATATTTTTGTAAATGTTACTTAAATATTATTATATTTATATGTACCACTTTTTAAATAATATATAGTATATGTATCACATTTATATAAACATTATAAATATTTGATATTTATATAAAAAATAATATGTAATATAAATATTTATAAAATTGTATAATAATTAAATTTTACATAGTTGTTATATAAATAATTATATAAATGGATAGTATACTATAAATGTTGTATAGATTATATAAACAATACATATGTATAAATATTAAAGTATAATGTAATACGTTTATATATATTAAAGTATAGACATTCATATATAATGTCATACGATTCTATAAATGTATAAAAGTTTATATATACTATTATAGACATTTAAGATTAACATTGTTTAAATGTTTGATTTAACATTAATCATTATATATATAAAAAGTATAAACATTTATACATAATGTAATACGATTATGTAAATATAAACCATAACATTAAAATTATTCGGATGCAAATATTCTGTATTTGAATCAAAATAAATAAAACCCTAAAAATCTAAATAGTAGAAGAACAAAGATTAAACTCAAAAATAATAGTTTAATTAATTGTGTCGAGTCAAAATCATGTTAGCTTAAATGAAATTGAACCAAAAATCAAGAAATTCAGAAGAGAAATAAAAAACCTAATATCCATTTATACTGAAAAATGAAAATATGATTGTCTATATATAATTTAAACAAACAGAAATATGTATAAGTGTTTTGAAAGAGAAGAACATAAAAAATACCTAGATTTAGAAGAAGAAAACAAATTTTATCGAATCTATGCTTGTAGTCACCACTACTTCGAAAAATGATAGAGTTTCAAATGAATGTAGGTGTTAATGACTTAGCAAATGAATTTTAAGTCAAAAAATTAGAACTATGTATTACCAACCAAAATTATAGTTGGTAAAAGGTTAGTAATAAAAAAGATATAAGTATTTGGAAGTCCTCTTTACTAACCAATTTTAATTGTAATATATTTTTGGTCGTTAAGAACTATCTATCTATCTACTATTAGTCTATTTGTCCATCTGAATATCTATCTATCTATATATCTAGCTATCTGTCTATCTATCTAATTGACTATCTAATTATCTGTCTATTTGGCTATCAGTCTATCTATCTATCTATGTGTATATCTGTCAATCTATCTATTTATTTATCTAGCTATCTATCTATCTATATGTCTATCTGTCTATCTGTTATCTGTCAATCTATCTATTTATCTTTCTGTCTATATATCTATCTGTCTAACTAACTATCTATTTGTCTATCTATCTATTTATCTGCCTATATGTTTATCTGTTTGTGTATTTTACTATCAATCTATTTGACTCTTTATTTATCTATCTATCGGTCAATCTGTCTATTTGTATATTTGTATATCTGTGTATCTATCTATTTATATTTGTATCTATCTATCTCTCTTTTTATTTGTATATCTATCTAACTATCTATATATCTAACGATTTATCTGTTAATCTATCTATATATCTATATATGTATATGTCAATCTGTTAATCTATATATATGTCTATCTATTTATCTATATGTCTATCAGTCTATCTATCTATCTGTCTATATGTCTATCTATCTATCTATATGTCTATCTATCTATCTGTATATCTATCTGTCTATCTATATCTCCTGTCTATCTATCTATTTGTCTATCTGAATATCTGCCTATCTATCTATCTATGTATCTATCTGTGTATATGTCTATCAATATATCTATCTATGTGTCTATATATCTATATGACTATGTGTCTATATATATATATATATATATATATATCTATATCTATTTATCTGTGTATATGTCAAACTATCTATCAATGTATCTATCTGTCTATCTATCAGTCTATCTATCTATTTGTCTATAAGTCTATCTATCTGTCTATTTGTCTATCTGTTTATATGTCTATCTTACTATCTGTCCATCTATCTTTCTGTCAATCTATCTATCTATCTATGTGTCTATCTATTTATTTGTCTTTGTATCTATCAATCTTTCTATCTGTTTATCTGTCTATCTATCTATCTATAAATCTATCTAATGTATATCTATCTATCTATGCATATGTCTATATGTCTATATGTTTATCAGTATAACTATCTATCTATTTGTATGTCTATCTATCTCTTTGTCATTCAATCTAGCTATCTATCTGTCTATCTATCTATCTATATATTTATCTGTCTATCTATCTATTTCTATATCTACCTATCTATCTATCTGTCTAACTATATGTCATGTCTATCTGAATATCTGCCTATCTATCTATCTATGTATTTATCTGTGTATATGTCTATCAATATATCTATCTATGTGTCAATATATCTATATGACTATGTGTCTATATGTGTGTGTGTGTGTGTGTGTGTGTATATATATATATATATCTATTTATTTGTGTATATGTCAAAATATCTATCTATGTATCTATCAGTCTGTTTATCAGTCTATCTATCTATTTGTCTATAAGTCTATCTATTTGTCTATCTGTCTATCTGTTTATATGTATATCTTACTATCTGTATATCTATCTTTCTGTCAATCTATCTATCTATCTATGTGTCTATCTATTTATTTGTCTTTGTATCTATCGATCTATCTATCTGTTTATCTGTCTAAGTATCTATCTATAAAACTATCTAATGTATATCTATCTATCTATGCATATGTCTATATGTCTATCAGTATAACTATCTATCCATCTGTATGACTATCTATCTCTTTGTCATTCAATCTAGCTATCTATCTGTCTATCTATCTATCTATATATTTATCTGTCTATCTGTCTATCTGTGTATTTAACTTTCTATCTATCAATTTATCTATCTATCTTTCTTTCTATATCTCTATATGTCTATCTATATATCTATCAATCTAAATTCTATCTATATGTCTATCTATATATTATTCTATCCATTTATCTATCTATCTGTCTATCTATCTATCTAACTATATATCTATCTGTCTTTCTGCCTATCTATATATAAGTCTCTATGTGTATCTATCCATATGGCTATCTAGCTATGTGGCTATCTATTTATTTGTATATCTTCCTTTCTATATATCTGTCTATTTTTCTATATGTCTATTTGTCTATCTATCTATCTGTCTATCTTTTTATCTATATATCTATCTGTCATCATTCCATCTATCTATCTATCTATCTGTCAAATTGTATATCTGTCTATCTATCAATCTATCTGTCTATATATCTATCTATTTGTCTATTTATCTATCTTTCTATCTTATTATCTAACTATCTATCTATCTATATATCTGCATATCTGCCTATATGACTATAAGTCTATATGTTTAGCAATCTATATGGATATATGGATATCTGGCTGTCTCTTTGTCCATGTGCCTTTTATCAATATGTCTATCTAATGATCTATATATCTATCTATTTGACTATCTGTATATTTATCTATCTATCTTCAATCTATATATCTATCTTTTTATCTGTCTACCTAACTATCAGTCTATTTATATATCTATTTATTAATCAATTTTTCTATCTATCTATCTATTTGCCTAATAGCCTAACTATCTATATGTCTAAATATCTATATTTATATCTATTTATCTATCCATATGGCTTTTGGCTATCAGGCTATCTATCTATCTATCTTTCTGTATATATGTCTATCTATCTATTTATCTAAATATCTATATATCGATATATTTGTTTATCTGACTATCTGTCTATTTGTTTATCTATCTATCTTTATCTATCTATCAGCCTATCTGTCTATAAATCTATTTGTCTATATGTCTATCTATTTATATCCCTATATGTCAATCTATTTATCTATCAATCTTTCTATTTTTCTATCTATCTCTCTATATATCTATCTTTATAACTATCTACATATCAGTCTATTTGTCTATCTACCTATCCATCTATCTATATACTTTTCTATATATTTATATGTCAATCTTTCAATCTATCTAACCATATATCTGTTCATTTATCTATCTACCTATCTTCATTTGTCTAAATGTCAATATATTTATCTCTCTCTATATCTATGTGTTTATTTATCTATATGGTTATCTATCAATCTATCTATCTCTCTATTGGTCTTTTTGTAAATCTATCAATTTGTCTATCTATCTATCTTCTTCTATCTATCTGTCTAAGTGTCAACCTATCTACATGTCTAACTGACAATCTTGCTATCTACTTATCAATCTATTTATCTATTTGTCTATTTGTTTATCTATCAATCTATCTATCTATCTATCTATCTACCTGTCTTTTAGTTTATATATATATCTCTATCTATCTATCTATCTACCTGTCTTTTAGTTTATATATATCTCTCTATATCTATCTATCTATCAATCTATTTGTGTATTTGATTATCAATCTATTTGTCTATTTGTCTATCTATCTATCTATCTATCGGATAATGTGTCTATCTGTATATCTGTCTATCTGTCTAGATAACTATCTATTTATATGTCTATCTGTTTATCTGTCTATCTATCTATCTATATATCTATCTATCTATCAAATTGTCTATCTCTAAATCTATTTATATGTCTATCTACCTATCTGGGTATATGTCTATATGTCTATATGTATAACTATCTTTCTATCTATCTGTGTATCTGTCTATCTATCTATCTGACTATATGTCTATCTATCAATGGTCTCTCTATCTATCTATCTATATGTCAATATATATATATATATATATATTAGTCTATCTGTCTATCTTTTTATCTGTCTATCTATCGATCTGTCTATTTATCTATATATCTATCTTGTCTATCTATTAGTCTATCTATCTATCTATCTATATGTCTTTCTGTCTATCTGTCTATATGTCTATATGACTATCTGTCAATATGTATATCTGTCTATCTGTGCATCTATCTATCTATGTATCTATCTATCTCCTTTTCTATCTTTATATCTGTCTATATATCTATATATCTAACTATATATCTATCTATATGTCTATCTTTCTACATATCTATCTGTGTATATGTCAATCTATCTATCTATTTATATGTATATCTATCTATCTATCTATCTATTTGTCTGTCTACTAGTCTGTCAATCTGTCTATATGTCTATCTATATGTCATGTCTATCTGTCTATATGTGTTTCTGACTATCTACTTATCTATCAATCTGTCTATTTTCCTATCTATCTATCTATCTATATAACTATGTATCTATTTGTGTATCTATCATTCAATATTTTATCTATCTATCTAAACATCTATATGACTATGTGTCTATATATATATATATATTTATTTATTTATTTATCTATCTATGCATATATCAATAAATTAATCTATCTATATCTATCTATTAGTCTATCTATCTATCCATATGTCTATCTTACTATCTGTCTATCTATATATTTGTCTATCTATGTATCTATCTATCTGTTTATTTTTCTATCTATCTTTATGTCTATCTATTTATATGTCTATCTATCTATCTATAAATTTATCTAATGTATATCTATCTATCTATGTATATGTCTATATGTCTAAATGTCTATCAGTATAACTATCTATCTTTTTATTTGTCTCTCTATCATTCTATCTAGCTATCTATCTGTCTATCTATCTATATATTTATCTGTATATCTATATGTCTATATATTTATCTATCTGTCTATCTATCTGTTTGTTTATCTGTCTATTTATCTTTCTATCTATCAATTTATCTATCTCTCTCTCTCTCTCTATGTCTATCTATATTTATATCAATCTGAATTTTATTTATCTGTCTATCTGTATATTAGTCTATCTATTTTTCTGTTTATCTGTCTATGTGTCTATCTGTCTATATATCTATCTATCTTTCTACCTATCTATATATAAGTCTATATGTGTATCTATATGTGTATCTATACATATGAAAATCAAGATATCAGGTTATC
The DNA here is from genome assembly GCA_029783825.1 of Sapria himalayana. Taxonomy (NCBI): domain Eukaryota; kingdom Viridiplantae; phylum Streptophyta; class Magnoliopsida; order Malpighiales; family Rafflesiaceae; genus Sapria; species Sapria himalayana. The sequence goes on along the minus strand of JAREIK010002619.1, from coordinate 3,585 downwards.
TATTTATTTGTATATCTTCCTTTCTATCTATCTATCTATTTGTCTATGTGTCTATTTATCTATCTATCTGTCTGTCTCTCTATCTATCTATATATCTATCTGTCTGTCTGTCTATCTATCTATATATATGTTTATTTGTCTCGCTATCTATTTTCTATCTTTCTATCTTTTTATCAAACTAATGATCTATCTATCTATCTTCATATCTACCTATAAGATTATAAGTCTATATGTCTATCTATCTATATGGATATATGGATATCTGGCTGTCTATTTTTCTATGTGTCATTTATCAATATGTCTATCTATCAATATGTCTATCTGGTTATTTGTCAATTTGTCTATCTGTCAATCTATCTATCTCTCTTAAATCTATCTATCTATCATTCTATCTGACTACCTCATTATCTATCTATTTATCTATTTATTTATTTGTCAAATTATTTATCTGTCTATCTATCTATCTGTCTATCAATCAATCTATTTATTTGCTTAAAAACCTATCTATCTATATGTCTAAATATATATAATTCAATCTATGTATCAATCCATATGGCTTTTGGCTATCAGGTTATCTATTATCTATCTTTTTATCTATTTGTCTATCTATCTATCTATCTATCTAAATACTTGTCTATCTATATTTTAGTCTATCTAACTAACTATACTATCTGTCTATTTGTTTATCTGTCTATCTATCTATATCCCTATCTGTCTATCTATCTATCTATCTATATGTTTATTTGTATATCTAACTAACTATCTATCTATCAATATTTATATCTATCTATCTGTCTATCCATCTATCTGTGTATCTTTTATATATTTATGTGTTAATCTTTTTATCTGTCTATTTATCTATATGTCCATTTATCTATCTGCCTATCTTCATATGTCTAAATGTCTTTATGTCTATATCTCTCTATATCTATGTGTTTATCTATCTATATGTCTATGTATCAATGTGTCAATCTGTCTATCTGTCTTTCTGTAAATCTATAAATCTATCAATCTATCAATCTTTCTATATGTCTATCTTTCTTTAATCTATCTTACGTGTCTACCTGTTTACATGTCTATCTGACTATCTGTCTATCTCTGTATCTATCTATTTATCTATTAGTCTATTTGTCTATCTATCTGTCTATCTATAGTTCTATCTGTCTGTCTATCTATCTATCTATATGTATATTTGTCTATCTGTATAACTGTTTATCTGTCTATTTATCTATCTATCTATCTATTTTTCTATGTGCCTATCTATCTATTTATTTATATGTCTATCTATCAATTTATCTATCTATCTATTTATTTATCTATCTGCCTGTCTACCTTTCTTCCTATCTATATATATATATTGAATTTTTTATCTTTCTATCTTTCTATCTGTGTCTCTTTTTATCTATCAATCAGTCTATCTTTCTATTTGTCTATATGTCTCTCTCTTTATCTGTCTATCATTCTATATATCTATCCTTCAATTTGTGTATTTGTCTATCGCTCTTTCTTATAATCTTTCAATCTGCAAAACTATCAATCTATAAATATATAAATTTTCCTTTCTATCAATGTATCTATCTTTTAATCTATTTATCTTTCAATCAATTTATGTGTCTATCTATTTATTTGTCTATCAATCTATCTACCTATATGTTTATCTGCATATCTACCTATCTGTCTATCTATCTTTCTTTCCATTAATCTATCTATTTGTCTATTTGTCAATCTTTACATCTATCAATCTAACTATCGATCTATTTGTCTATTTGTTTATCTATCTATCTGTCTATCTGTCTATCTATCTATCTATCTATCTTTGTATCTATCTATCTATTTATCTACCTATTTGTCGATATGTCTATCTGTCTATATATCTATCTATCTATATATCTCGCTATCTATATATCTATCTATTTGTCAATCTATCAATCTATCTGTCAATATAACTATCTATCTATATGTCACTCTATCTTTCTATCTATATGTTTATGTATCTCTCTATAAATCAATTTATATGTCTATGCATCTATATGTGTATATTTAAATAGGTCTAGCTATATAACTCTATATTTAACAATTTATATATCTATCTTTCTATCTGTGTATCTTTATATCTATCTTTATGTCTAATTATCTATCTATATTTCTATCTATCTATTTAGCTATCTATCAATTAATTTATCAAAATGAATATTAGTATATCTATCTATCTATATATCAATCTATCTATTTGCCTATATCTCTATCTATATATCAATCTATCTATTTGCCTATATGTCTATCTATCTATATGTGTATATGTTTAACTACCTTTCTAAATAATTACCTAGCTATCTATTTATATATTTATCTATCTATGTATCTATCTATCTGTCTATCTTTCTATTTTTCTATCAATCTATATATCTACTTTTCTATCTATTTAATCTATCTATCTATCTATCTATGTATCTGTCTGTCTATCTGTATATTTTTCAATCTATCTATCTTTCTATGTATCTATCTTTCGGTCTATCTATCTATATATCTATCAATCTATCTATCAATCTATCTATATGTCTATATGTTTATCTATTATCTATCTATTTATCTATCTATTTGTCTATCTTTCTATCTATCTATCTATCTGTCTATTAATCAATCTATCTTTCAATCTGTCTATCTTTTTATATGTCAATCTATCTATCTATATATATATATATACATTAATCTATCTATCTATCAATCATTTAATTAATAAATCAATCAATTAATAAATAAATAATATATATATATATATATATATATATATTATATATATATATATATATATCTATCTATCCGCCTATCTGGCAATCTAGCTATCTATCTATAAATCTATTTATCTTTCTACCTATCTATGTATTTATCAATCAATCTATCTATCTATTTATCTATTTATCTATTTATCTGTCTATTTATCTATCTATTTATCTATCAATGTATTTATATATCTTCCGATCTGGCTCTCTAGCTATCTTTTTATTTATATATCTGTATATTTATCAATCTGCCTATCAATTTATCTATCTACCTCTCTAACTATCTGTCTATCTATCAATCTATCTGTATGTCTATCTATATTTCAATCTATCTATCTATCTATGTATTTATCTATATGTCTATATGTCTATTTGTCTATATGTCTATATGTCAATCTGTCTATATGTCTATATGTCTATCTAACTATCTTTAATCCCTCTATCTATCTATCTATTTATCTATGTTTGTATCTATCTATCTATCTATCTATCTAACTTATGATCTTGCTATCTAGTAATATATCTATCTATCTGTTAGTATGTCTTTCTGCTTATTTGCTTATCTATCTATTTGTCTATCTATCTATTTATCAATCCATCTGTATATAAGCATATTTGCCTATCCTTCTAAATGTCTATTTTCCTATCTGTCTATCAATATATATGTTCATCTATCTATCTCTCGATCAATATATCTATCTATCTATCTATTTGTGTGTCTGTCTATCTGTCTATTTGCCTATATTTCTATCTATCTGTCTATCTTTCTATATGTCTATGTGGCTATCTTTATATTTGTATATCT
>JAREIK010002618.1:844502-887633 GCA_029783825.1 Sapria himalayana | reverse complement strand
TTTTAACATACTACCAATATTAATAAGATAATGAAATATATAATCTTTTATAAGTTAATTTACCAATAATAGTCATCAATACTGTAAAAAAATACTTTTAATGGTATTATTAATATTCTCAAAATTCTAAAAATAATAACAATAATATAGAACACTGATAAATTATGTTGTAATATAAAGAAAATTAGGGAATACATGTAAGTAGTCTTAAAACTACACTAAGATGTTGGAGTATAAATGGGACCACAACTACCTGTAAGTTGTGGTTTTTATTTGAATTGAAAACCCTGAACCTCAAACAAGAAAGAAAAATGCAGAAATAGAAATTAGATAGATATTAATGAGCACCTACATCACATAATAAAAAGAAAAAACATATAACATTGGAACCAAAGACCATGAAAAGAAACTTCATGTCAATCATTAGAACATGTCAACATTCAACACAATTACACATTAAAACATGCACAACGTTATCATATTTGCAGTCTTACAATCTCTTTGCTCCAATGTAAATTATGGTTTTCATATCAATCCAGCCACATATTTCAAATGAGAATTGTATATAGAGTGGTGGAAAAATATTTAAAAAGCATGAATTAATGTTCAGCAGGAATATTCCATACAATTTCAAGATTGCCACAACTCCACAAAAATATCTACAGAATGAATTATTAGTGATGGACCTCTTTTGTGAGAATTAGGTTTAGAATAATAATGATTTCGCAATGTTTCTAAAGTGGAGACAAAACAAGCAACATGCCTACATTACAAATGACGTACCTATTGGCTACATAATGTAGTCATGGATTGATCTTGATTCATGAATTTACTCAATGGCATCGAACATGGAAGTGAATTTTTTTCACAGAGATGATTATGGGATTAAGAATAAAAAAACATGGAAGAATGGCCAACATGATAACTTTATTAGATCTCTTCCATGAGGACATAATCCGCTTTCTGCTATGGATGATGAATCGTTTAAGACTAGTTGGTTATATGAATTTACAGTAGCAAGGATCCCTCCACACTAGAGTCGAGAGAGAGAGAGAGAGAGAGAGAGAGAGGTCAAAGGAGAGACTTAGAGTTTATTAAGTTTATTAAGTTAAAGACTAGTTGCAATCTCTAACTATTAAGTTTATTAAGATTTATTATGTTTTAAAATTCCATTAATGTTGTTTATTTAAATTATCAAAATATTTAATATACAATACATATATATAAAACATTAAGGGGGCATTTGTTTTTTTTACTTAATGCTTAATTGAACTTTTTTTTAAGCTTAATGCTTAATGGTACTTAATAACATAAAGAATTAAGTTGTTTATTTTTTTAATATTATATTTCTATTATGGGAGAGAGGATTTATTCTTTACGAAGGGGAACTTGAAATGCTGGATTGAGCATTTTTTGATACAGCATTTTTGGTTTGGCTTTCTCTGAATAGAAAAAGCCAAAAAATATAGCTTAACAGTTTAAGCATTTTAAAATATTGTAAGTGAAAAGTGTTCAAAAAAATATAAAACATTTCAGCTTAACGCTAAAACTAAGTTGTTTCTACATTAAGCCGAAAAAAACAAATGCCCCCAAAGACTCATCTTTTTTTTTACTTAATAAAATATTTTCAACAAAATTTTTGTGAGTGTAGCAAGCCACACATGAAAAGCAAGCACCTTTCAATATTTATTATCAAATTTATTAACATAAATATATAAATAATTTCAAAAAAATAGATGTCTAGACTTCCAAATAGAAAAACAAATCAAATGGATATAAAGTTTGTAAACTTAATATAGCAAGGAACACATGAAAAGATAATTGGTCCTTAAAGACACTTTCCTAAAAATTATAAATACTGTTTATGTTAAAAAATACACAAATATATATATTTTAAGTGTATAAATTTTTAAGAATTTAAATTAATTTTTATTAAGATAATATGAAATAATTTTAAAGTCATAAAAGTTTATATTATTTTATATAATTTATAATTTATAAATTTCTAAAATTACTTAATGTGAAATGATTATTAAGAAAAATTTATATTTATTAAATTTAATAAAGACGGAATATTAAAAGCTAATAGTATAAATTTAACTCAATTATTTAGTTCATATAAATTTTAATAATGACAAACATCTCTGTATTTATCTTTAAAATATAAATTTATTTTCATTTAAATATTATGAAAAATTATAAAATTTTTTTATAATTAAAAAATTTAAAATTTTTTAGTAATTATTTTTTTAAAAATTTCCTTTAGGCCATAAAACTATTTTTAAACTTAAAATAAAATTAATATTTACTATTTTTATTGTTAATTATGACATTTTTGTTAATATATTATATTTTATCATACAATAAATTATTTAATCTTTTTATTAGTAGAAATTTTAACGTATGTTCATTTACTTTTTAAAATATCTATAAAAATTTAATAATTATAGAATTAATTTTCTAATGTATTGTAGTTTTATTAATAGTTACTATAGTCTTTATTAATAGTTATTATAGTCTTTATTAATAGTTATTGTGATCTTTATTAATATTTAAAATTTTTTATATTTATATATTTTTTTAATTATTTATTTATAATAACCTATTTTTATAATTATACAATGAGAATGTGTTTTCCAAGAATCGCTGATCTATAGACAATGGCATACACACCTTTAATATAAAATATTAAATAAAATATTAAAAAAATTAAATCATTAAAGATTAGTAATGAAAATTATCCCAAACCCAAAAAGGTAGGAAAAATTCCTAGCTAAATGGATATATTTTGGGAAAAATAAAATTTAAAGAATAACCATTTGCAATAACATATAAAATAGTAAAAAAAAATTTAGATAATTAGTTAGCGATGGATGTTGTATCAATCAAATTAGTTAGGGAAAATCCATCACTAGATCTGTCACTAAATTCCTCGCTTTTATTTGTGCGGAATTTATAAACATAATAACGATAGATTATGTCTGGATCTAATTAGCTAGAAAAAATCCGTCGCTAAATCCTTCATTAAAAATCTCGACTTTTCTTTGCATAGAATTTATGAACATATTAGCGACGAATTTTGTTTGGATCTAAATAGCAAGAGAAAATCCATTGATAAATCCATCGTTACATTTTCCGCTTATCATTGTGTGGAAATTTAAAAAAAAATAGCGACGAAAATTTTTAATTGACCAATTCCATCTCTAATCCATCGCAACTTTTTATTTCAAAATAAAATTAAAAATCCTTTGCTATTCCCTAGCTAATCCCTCGGAATTTAACTAGGGATTGATCCTTATCTAAATTTTCGTAGCTAAATTGATATTTTCTTGTTGTGGATAAACATAAAGACAAATAGACAGAAATATATATATATATATATATATATATATATATATAGATAAAAAGATACACAAATAGACATATAGACAGAAAGATAGGTAGACAAATTTACAGATACACAAATTGATAGATAGACAGATAAAGAGATTGATAGATAGATAGATAGATAGGTAGATAGACAGATATACAGATAGATAGATCTACAGATATACAAATTGATAGATTGAGAGAGAGACATATAGCCAGATAGACAAATAGATAGATAGCTAGATATTAAATAATAGATAGAAAGATAAGAAAATAGATATATAGAAAGATAGACACAAAGATTGATAGATAGATAGATTGATATATAGATAGATAGATAGATAGAAAGAGATATAGAAAGATAAAAAGATAGACAAAAAGACAAATACACAAAATGATAGTAGATAGATAGATTGATAGATAGATAGATAAATAAATTTACATATTTACAGATAAATAGATATACAAATAAATAGATATAAAGTTAGACAAATAGAGAGATAGTTAGGCATTTATTAGATAGATAGTCAGACATATGGATAGTTAGTCAAAATGATAGATTGACAGATTGAAGTTTTACAAATAGATAGATTGCCAGATAGACAAATAGTAAAATAGATAGATTGACCGATAGATAGATAGATTGATTGATTGATCGATTAGATATATAGATAAAAAAATAGACAGGTAGACAAATAGATAGATATACAGATAGATAGATAGACAGATTGACAGTTGGACATAGAGATAGATAGATATATATATAGAAAGATAGACAAATAGACATATAGATAAATAGGAAGATATACAGATAGATAGATAGATAGAAAAATTTCCAGATAGTCAGATTGATATATTAATAGTAATAAAGTTAAACAAATTCATATATAGAAAGACAGATAAATAGTTAGATATGTAGACAAACAAATAGATATATATATATATATAATATAGAAAAAAGATAGATAGACAGATAGAATGACAAAATGATAAATAGATAAATATATAAATATATAGACAAATAGAAAGATCGATAGATAGATAGACAAATATAAATATTGATAGTTGATTGATATATTTACAGATAGTCATAAAGATAGATTAACAGATAAATAAATAGAATATTTATAGATATATAGAAATATAGTTAGGTAGATAGATTGATTGATTGATAGATTGATTGATATAAAGATAAATAGATAGATAGGTAGACTGATTGATAGTCAGATAGATAGATAGATAGACAAATCGACATATATATAGATAGACAAAAGACATATTAATAGATAAATAGAAATATAGAAAGATAGATATTAGATGGATAGATAGATAGATAGATAGATAAAAAGATAGATAGACAGATAGACATATATACAGATAGACAAATAGATAGATAAACAAATAGACAGATAGATAGATAAATAAATATAAAGATAGATAGATGAAAAACTGATAGAAGGACAGATAAAAAGATAGACATATAAATCGATAGAGAAATAGAAAGATAGATTGTTAGATATATATATATATATATATATATATATATATATATATATATATATATATATATATATATATAGACACACACACACACACCCACACACATAGACAGATAGACAGATAGAATGGTATCAAGTACACATGTATACAAATAGTCAGGAAGACAGGTAGATATAGTAAATAGGTAGAGAGGAGAGGTAGATAGCTAGATAGGTAGATTGGTAAGAAGGTAGATTGGTTATAGGTTTGACAAGTAGATAGGTAATTAGGTAGACATAAAAATTAGTAAACAAATTGAGAGAAAGACATAGATAGATAGATAGATCAATAGATAGATAGATATTTGAATCAATAGATTGATAGATAGATTGATAAATCATCAAATAGATAGATAGATGAATATAAAGATAGACTTATAGAGTGAAAGATAGATTGATTGATAGATAGAGAAGTAGATAGATAGATAGATATATATATATATATATATTATATATATAAGATAAATAGATAATCAAATAGATAGATACACAGATAGATAATTAGATATATAGATAGATAGATAAATAAATAATTTGATAATAGATTAATAATAGATAGATAGATAGTTAGTTAGATAGAGAGAGAGAGAGAGATATATATATATATAATATATATATATATATAGAAAGATAGATAAATAGTATATAGATAGAGATAGATATATAGGTTGATAGATATACAGATATATATATATATATATATATATATATGGGCAGATAGATTTAGAGATAGACATATTAATTGATAGAAAAATAGATAGATAGATAGACAGACAGACATACAGATAGATAGACATATAGATAAATGAATAGATAGATAGATAAATAGATATATAGATTGTTAGATAGAAAGATTGATATATAAGCAGATAGATAGTTTATATAGAAATATAGTTAGAGATATATATAACAGAATGATTGATAGACTAAATAGACAATAGAGAGATAAATATATATATATATATATATATATAGAGATGATAGATAGACAGATATATATATATATATATATATGGGCAATAGATATATATATAGACATAATTGATAGACACATATACAGACAAACAGACAGATAGATAGACTATAGAAATATAGATTAAATGGATAGATAAATAGATAGATAGACATATAGATAAATGAATAGTTAGTTAGATAGATAGATTGATACATTGATATATAGATAGATAGATAAACAGATATAAAGAAAGAAAGATAGATATATATATATGATAGATAGATATATAGGTAGATAAATAGTAGATATACTAATAGAAAGATAGACCGATAGATAGATATACAAATAGATTGAAAGATAGATAGATAAATATATAGATAGATATATTGATAGATAGATAAATAGAAAGATACAAAGATAGATAATTAGACATATATATAATAATATAAAGTTAGATATAGACAGATATATATATATATATATATATTTATATTTATATTTATATTTATATATTCATATAGATAGATAGAAACATAGACAAATAGACATATAGATAGACAGATATATTGATAGATAGATAGATAGACTAGTAGATAGATTAACATATAGAAAGATAGACACAGAGATAGAAAAAAAGATTGATAAATAGATTAGAGATAGATAGATAGATAGTCACATAGATAGATAGATAGATAGATAGATATATAAATAGAAAGAAAGAAAAATAGACAGTTAGATAGATAAATAGAAAGATTTATAGACAAAGAGATAGATACATAGATAGATAGACAGACAGACAGACAGACAGACAGATAAATGGATATATAGATATTTAGATTAATTGAAGATAGATAAATATATAGAGAGATAGATAGATAGATATATAGACAGACAGATATATATATAGACAAATAGAAAGATAGACATATAGATATATAGATAGATAGAAAAAAAATTGATATACATATAGATAGATAGATAGATATACTATAAACACGATATACAAATAGATAGATAGATAGATATATAGACAAATAGATTGGTAGATAGGTAGAATGGTAAAGAGGTAGATAGATATTTTGGTAGACATATAGACAAATATATAGATAAACAGATAACAAAATACACATAGACAAATAAATAGATAGTTTGAGTAGATTGATATGTAGATAGATTGAATGATGGATAGATAGATGGTTGATATATAGATAAAAAAAATAGAAAGATAGATTGAATGATGGACTAGATAGATGGTAGATATATAGATAGAAAAATAGAAATAAAGAAGATTGATAGATAGACAAATACATAGATAGATATATAGACAGCTAGATAGATAGATTATATAGATAGATAGATAGATAGATATTAGTATATAGAAAATAGATAGATAGATAAATAGACAGATATGATACATAGATATGTCAGATAGATAGATAGATAGATAGACAAATAGAAAGATAGATATATAGACAGAAAGAAAGATTATTAGATAGATATATCTACAGAAAGTGAGATAATAGATAGACAAATTGTATAGATAGATAGATAGACAGACAAATAGATGGATAGATCTCTAGATAGATCAATAAATGATAGATAGACAGATATACACATCGATAGATATATAGATATCTAGGCAAATAGATATATAGATAGATAGATATATATTTTTATAGATAGATAGAAAGAAAGAAAGATAGATAGATAGATAGACACATAGATAGATAGATAAACAAATAGATAGATATACAGATAGATAAACACTAAATAGGTATTAGATAGATAGATAGACAGTTATACTCAGAGACACAGATATATATAGACAATTTGAAAGATATGACAGATAGATCGATAGATTGATAAAGAGGATTTAGAGATAGATATATAGACATATATATATAGATTATATATTATATATATATAAACAATATAGAGAGAGAAAGATATTGGAGGGTTAAATTCATAGATAGGTAGATTAATAGATAGATTGACTACATAGATAGATAGATAGATAAATAGATATGATTAAAAGAATGATTGATAGACAGATCGATAGATAGATTATAGAATGATGATAGACGATCGATAGATAGATATATAGATAGATAGTATTATATATATATATATATATATACACACATATGGATAATTAGATAGATATATAGATAATTAGATATATAGATGATAGATAGATAAGTAGATAGATAGATATATAGAGAGATATAAGATAGATATATAGAACAAAAGAAATAAATAAAGATAGATAGACAATTAGAAATATAGATTGATGGATTTATATATAGATAGATAAACAGACAGATATACAGATAGATAATTTGATAGACAAATAGACACACAAATATACATATAGATATTTATACTGATAGAAAGATAGGCAAACAGAAGGCCACAAAGACAGGACAGATAAATAAACATACAAACAAATATACATAAAAATAGATAGACTATCAAATAGACAGATAAATAAATAGATAGATATATTGATAGATAGATAGATTGAAATATAGATAGATAGCTAGAGAGTCAGATAGATAGATAAAAGATAGGCAGGTAGACAAATAGAAATAAATATATAAAGATAGACATATAGATATATAGATACATAAACTAGATATAAGGATAGACGAATATAGCTAGAGAGTGAGAACTAATCTCACGAAGGTAGAGAAAGCTCAACTTCTAGAGAGAGAAACTACCATTGTTTTGTGATTTGAGCTCTATTTGGAGCAAGGATGGATGGTCGGATCACTTAACCAATAAAAAATCCTTCAGTTTCAATTACCAAGGAGAACGCGCTCCTATTTCTGAGCTTTGACGCAAAGGAAGTGTCACCTGTAGTGTTGCTTACCGAAGAGGGAATTCCAAAAACTTGTCGAGCCTTTCAAGCTACCACTTATTGGGAAGTTTTCTCATGGCAAGCCGAGCTACGAGGATATATATGCATTTATCACGGTATTGAAACTAAGGAAGGTTGTGAAAATAGCTATATATGATGGGAAAATCATGTTTTTTTTTCACTTAAGGAAGAAGATGACTTCCTGAGGTTATGGATGTAGACGGTAGTGGAGCGTGGCTGGTTACCCCCATGCGCATTCCTCAAATGGTCGCCCCAATTTCTCACCAGCCGAGGAGCCTACCCAAGCCCTGGTTTGCTTTGCCGAAACTACCTATACATCTATTTAGCAAGCATTTTCTTCATTCCATTGCATTATGTATTGATAAGCCGTGGCTGATTGATGAGGCCACAGCTTACATGACGAGCCCAAGTGCAGCTAGAATCCTCATTGAGGTTAACTGCAAAAAATCTCTCCCAAACAGGATATGGATAGGTAGCGACTTAGAGCATGGTTTTTGGCAGAAAATTATTCTTGAAAACATGCCTCACTATTGTCTTAATTGTCTTAAAATGGGTCATGTTGAAGAAGATTGTATTCTGATAAACCCGAGGAATATTAAGGAGAAAGCTTGGGTAAAAAAAGAGGGTAGGAATGGCGAAGTAGAGACGGGCCAGGAGGGAGGAGGGAGGTTAGAAGAGGGGGTGAAAGAGAAAGAAGGGGAAGGGGAGAAAGAACCGAGAGAAGAGAGAGAAAATGATAGGGAGGAAGGAGAGGAGGGGGATGGGCTAGGAAGAGTGGTGGGAAGGAAAGGGGGAGAGATTTAAGTATAGATAAGAGGGATGAGATTAATAAATGGCTGGAAAAGATGCCACGGAAGGAGGAAGGGGAAGCTAGAATAGGGAAGGAAAAAACAGTGTCTAAAAGAAGGAGGAATACGTTTTTAAAACATATAGAGCAACATAATTGGGCTGAGGAAGACCTATTTCAGAAGAGGAAGTGGAGGTGAAAAGTTGGCCATTAGCCAGCAGTATTAACGAAGGCAACAAGCTAGACTTTCAGGCATCATTGATGATTCGGGGCTGGAAAAGCAGCCTTGCAATCAATACACTTAATAGCAAGGAAAAAGCCTTGGAGGAAATAAGGAAATTAGAATTGAGTTTAGAAAAAATTATTTATGCCGAAGAAGCTAGAGCAAGTCCAACAGCGAGCTCAAGCAAGTCTATGAGGAATAGAAAAAATATTCAAACATGAAATATGAATCAAAATGCATCACAAGAGCTCAAGCTAAATTTACTTAAAATGAATTGCTTATATTGGAATATAAGGGGAGTAGCGAACACTCCTACATTAAATAGAATTAGGAATTTAATTAAAATTCATAAAATTAAAATAATTGCATTAGCGGAACCAATGGTAAACAAAAATCAGATTGATAAATATAGAGCAAAGATGGGCATCCAAAAGGCTTTTTCGAATAAAAAATGGTAAGTTATGGATTATGTGGGATAATAGTATGGACCTAGAAATTATAACAGAAAATGATCAAATAGTTAGCTTTAAAATAGGTAAGCAATCTGATATGATTTTTTCAATAGTCTATGCGAGCAACTTGAAGGAGAAAGGAAAATACTATGGCATGAGATGAATAAGATATCAGCTTTGAAGTTACCATGGATAATAGGAGGAGACTTTTAACGTAATTAGAAATATTACAGAAAAAAAGGGAGTAGGTCACCAGATCCGGTAGCAATAACTCAATTTAATGAGGCCATTACATCTACAAGATTAATGGAGATAGAGTACCTTGGATCAAATTACACATGGTGTAATAACTGGAAGAAAATGGGAGCAATCTGGACTAGGTTAGATCGGGTATTAATTAATGCTGCAGTGCCTAGGACAGGATGGAGTGAAACCAAAGTCAGGCACTTAAACAGAACATGTTCAGATCACAGTCCGCTATTAGTAACACTTCAAACAAGGAAAAGGAGACAGGGGGTTTTACTTTTCAAAACATGTGGGGTATGCACAAAAACTTGAGGCAATAGTTAATGATACATGGGGGGAAACCGTCACTGGGTAACCCCATGAAAATACTAGGGCAAAAACTCCGAGCATTGCGTCAGGCCCTTAATAAGTGGAATAAAGAGGTTTTGGTAATGTTATTAAAAATATTCAAGAAATAGAACAAAAAGTATCACCCTAGAAATAACTATGAAAATAAACAAGATATTATAACCAATATTGAATTGAGTAAAGCTAAGCTGAATTAAGACTTAAAATGCATACGGAATAGGTATTTGGAAACAAAAAGCTAAATAAAATGGTTGAAAGATGGAGATAAAAATACAAGGTTTTTTAACACAATGGCAAAGGTTAAAAATCAAAGATTAGGCATAAAATATATTAAAAAAAGCTAATGGAGAGTGGATAGAGAATGATGAAGATATAATGATGAATTACAAGGCCTTTTAAAAGTTACCTAGGTGGTTAAATACTGACAGAAATCGAATATTAATAACAAATATTAAAAGTAAGGTTACAGAAGAAGATATTAAATGTTATCAGAATGGCCTACAGGAGAAGAAGTGAAAGAGGCAATATTTAATGCCAACAAAGAACTGCTCGGCTGGTCCAGATGGTTGGAATAATGGGTTCTTTCAAAGGTGCTGGAGCATAATAAATAAAGAAGTCATTGCGGCCATAACCTGGGTATTTGCAGGGGTGGAAAATTCCAAAATCCTGGGCAAGTTCATATATAGTATTAATACCCAAAAAAGAAAATCTGCAAAAAATGAGAGGATTTCAGGCCAATTAGTTTATGCTATACCATCTATAAAATCTTAGCTAAAATATTACAAATAGATTGAGCAAGATTCTTCCCAAAATAATTTCCCCTGAACAAGCAGGCTTTATTAAAAATAGATCGATGTTAGAAAATGTTAATCTTAAATCAGAAATGATAAAAGAATTAGGAGTCAAGGGTAGAGGACATAATGTAATAATGAAATTAGACTTGTCAAAAGCATTTGATAGAGTTGAATGGAACATTTTATGTTATCTAATGAGGAGAATGGGTTTCTTAGAATTTTGGATAGATCTCATATATAGATGTATATCTAGTGTCTGGGTTAGAATGTTGATAAATGGCAAAGCAGGGGAAGAATTTAAACCATCCAGAGCTCTTAGGCAAGGGGATCCGTTATCGCCCTCTTTGTTCAATATATACCTAGAAATTTTCATTATAAATTTGAAGGAGAAAGTAAGAAATGACAGTATTTAGCTTATAAACAGCCTAGAAATACTCCATTGGTATGTTGCTTATCTTACGCGGACGACGTAATTATATTTACAAATACCAGTAGCAGATCAAGGAATAATCTGATGGGACTTCTACATTTGCTAGAACAAGAAACAGGTCAATACTAAATAAAAATAAATGTCAATTTATGGTAGTAGCTAGAGCATCAGGAAAACGTAGCGCAAAGGATTAAAGAATCACGGGCTTTGTGAATAGTAAAGGAATAATAACATACTTGTGATGTCCGATTTATGAAGGAATAATGAAGGAGGATCATCTATACTTCTTACTAGAAAAGATTAGAAAAAAAATAGATGGGTGGAAAGTAGATTTATTGAATATGGCAGGAAGAATTACGTTAATACTCATGTGTTACATGGATCATTAGCACACATCTTAATGATGGCACAACCACCAAAGAGTATCACAAAAAACTAGAAAGGGAAATGGTTAATTTTCTATGGGGGAAAAATGAAGGGAATAATAAATTACATTGGAAAAAATGGAAGGATTTATGTTATCCTAAGGAGGAGACAGGTCTAGGCTTACAAGTCTAAATGATATAGCCAAAGCTTGGGCAAGTAAAACTGTGGATGCTAAGACAAAATGAAAATATTTGGGCCCTATATGTGAAAGCCAGATACGGGTTAGGAAACAATGCATTTAAAGATTCTAGAAAAGCTACCAGAAGCTGGAAATTGATGAGGAAATAACAGAACACAGTGGAAAAGTGCATTATTTCAACAAAAAGTGGTTGAAAATGGTCGTTGAATCCTCAAGGAAAGTTCACATTAAAAGCGCCAAGGACCATGATCAGGAATAATAGATCCTCACATTTTAAGGAAATCTGGTTAAAAGATCTGCCACAAAAATTGAATATGTTTATGTGGAAAATTATTTCTAATATACCCCAGTAGATGAAAATATTCGGAAAAAAGGCATGACACTAGCATCTAGATGCAAAGGCTGTCATCTAGAGATAGAAAGTGCGGATCACTTGTTCTCTACAGGCAAGATTGCAGTTGAATTATGACACATATTAGAGAACGAAGCAGAAATTAAAAATAGTAAAAAGTCTCTGAATGAGAGACTTGAAATCTAGGCAAAAAAGCAAACAAAGAATAAGATATTAAAATGGTTTAGAAATTACACTCCTCATATAGCTGTTTGGTGCTATGGAAAGCTAGAAATAGAAGTAGGTTTGAAAACGTGAAAAATGAAAGTTAAAGATATATTGGAAGAAATTAAAAAGAAATTGCTTTATTACAGTCTGCAAGCCTATAAAAGTGAGAAGAATGAGCATGGATGAAGATAGAAGAAGAGCTTGGAATCTAACACATTGCGAGGAAAATGTCAGTCATCAAAAAGTTGCTGGAAACAAACCCTCACCATGAAGCCTAATGCTTAATACAGATGGAAGCTTTAAAAGAGAAATGGGGGAGGCATGGGAGGGGGGGGAGTTATTAGAAATGAGGAGGGCAAAGTATTAAAAGCTTTTACATTACGAGGTACTGCTTCATTGGCGTTACATGCAGAGATAATTGCCCTGCATAATTGGCTTAAGAATCTGCAAAGAAAAATAATTATGCAAATATTCAAGTACTAGTTGACTCGAAATATTGGTTCAGCTTGGTTCAAAAATAAGTTGCAATTATGGCGGTTTGAAAAAGAAAATTGATGATATAAAAAATATTTTAAGTGAATTAAAAGGAGAGATTAAACATATATATAAGAGAGGCCAATGTGATGGCAGATAAACTAGCTGAGGAAGGGATAAAAAAAGGAATGCAAGAATTTGAAGGGGATGAGATCCCTGAAAAAGTAAAAGGTCTAATAGAACTAGATAAAGCTGATTCTTGTATATTAGGATTCAAAATCCTAGCTTAAAGGTCGAAACTTAAGAAGAATATTAGAGGTTAGTTTTTATAATGTTGTTTGTATGCTTGATTTGATTTGTATTTCAGGTGGAAGTAACTAATGGATAAATAACTATAGCAAAACCCATGTTATTAAGTTTAACTAACCATTGGCAGAGAGAAGAAATTATCCTCAGTTCTGTGGGGATATAAAAGGTAATATTGTATATGGTTTATGGTTTATATATGCTGGGATTTTAACTTCTCTGTGCAGTTGGAGCTTGAGCAGATGGTGGAGTGAAGCACCAATGAATAATAAATTTGTCTGTTATGGTTTATATATGTTGTATTTATTTTTCTATGCAGTCAAAGGGATAAATCTAAGCGAAGAGAGAAGGAAACCAATTGAATAAGGCTTCCTAGTATGATAGCTTCTGCGGGAGTGGGTAAGGTTTTGGATGGTAATAGTGTTTCTCTTGTAATGAGTAGTCTATGGTAAGTTTGTGTCTATACGGTAAGGAGTCTAGTTTACGGGAGTCTATAATGATTTCTTGCGGGAGTCTATATGGTAATGCTTCTATAAGCACGGCCTATATACTCGTCTGCTCTGAAAGAAAGGGCAAAAGAGAACAGAAACTCGTATCATGGCAAGGATTGACGCATAAGTAAAGCAAGCAGGGTTTCGAATGGGCAGAAGCACGACCGAAGAGTGCCCAAAATTATAAAGCTGGATTTTAAGAAACACGACCAAAGCGACGGAAGAGCATGGAATAAGGCTGGAATTTAAGAAGCCCATGGAAGAGTACCCAAACCAAGGGTAAAAGCCCAAACAAAAGTCTGAAGCTCCAAGGCAGAATCAGGAGTAAAATAGGGCCTATGTCTAATATATAATCAAGTCTAGTGTTATTTGAATTATTCTAGGATTAATGTGTTAAATGGGTGTAAAATGGTTAAGGGTAGAAGTAGTTTGTAAAAATGGTATTCCTCCGCCAAAAGGGAGGGTGATAATATAATAAAAACAAACTTTAAAAAAAAGGATAGACGAATAAAAGGATAGATGATTAGATAGATAGATAGATAGACAAATAGATTGATTGATAGTTCGATAGTTACATAAATAGATAAATAGATAATGCAGATAGATAGATAGAGAGATAGACAGATATACAGATATAAAGATATATAGATAGACAGATAAAAAATTAGATAGATAGACCTAATATTTTGTTAGAAAGATAGATTTATAGACAGATATACAGATAGATTGATACATAGATAGACAAATAGTCATATAAACAGATAGACAAATAAATATATAAATAGATATATAGATGTATCGATAGATAGATAAATAAATAAATATATAGAGAGATAGTTTAATTGATAGACAAATAGATAGATAGTAAGATAGACTTACATACAGATAGACAATTAGGCATCATACTTATAGTCAAACAACATATAGACATTAAGTCAGGTAGAAAGATAGATAAAAAGATAGACATACAGACAAGTAGGTAAATAGACAAATAGACAGATAGACATGAAAGATAGATAAATTTATAAATAGAGAAACAAATATTTTAATAGATATACAGATAGAAAAACATAGATAGATAGATAGATATATAAATAAATAGATTGATAAATATACTAATAGACACGTAGATACATAGATAGATAGACAGATAGATAGAAGTTAGTTATGCAGACATATAGATAGATAAATATAAAAGACATATAGATAATTAGACAGGTAGATAGATAGATGGATAGATGAATAGATTGATAGATGGATAGACGGATAAACTCATAGATAAAAGATAGATAAATAGATATATAGATAGAGAATTAGACATATGGGTAGAAAGATAGATAGAATAGATAGATAGATAGATAGATAAATAGATAGATAGATAGATAAATAAATAAATAGATAGATAGATAGATCAATAACGTATTAGATAGCTAGATAGATCGATAGATAGATAAAGACATTGATAGATAGATTGATTGATTGGTTGATTTATTGATAGATAGATAGATAGATTTATAGATAGATATAAAGATAAAAATATAGATAGATAGAAAGACATACTCATAGTTAGACATACAAATAGATAGACAAATAAATTAAATGATAGGTAAACAATCACTTAGATAAATAGACAGATATAAAAAAAGAAAGATAGATAGATAGATAGATAGAAAATCAAGCAGGCAGAAAAACATATAGATAGATAGACAAACAGACACATAGATAGACCAAATGAATAGATAGATAGACACATATATAGATAGATATATTGACTGATATATAGATATAAAATAATCAAGTAGATAGAAAGATAGATATTCAGATAGTCATATAAACATATTAATAGATATACAGATAAATAGATAGATTGATAGATGAATAGATAGGTAGATGAATAGATAGATAGATAGATAGATAGACAGATAGATAGACAGACAGATAAATAGATAGATAGACAGATAGATAGATAGATAAATAGACAGATAGAAAGATAGATAGATAAACAAATAGATAGATAGATAGATAAACATATAGCCAGATACACATATAAACAAATTGATAGTTAGACAAATATATAGATAGACAGATAGAGATATAGATAGATATATATCCAAATAGCGAAATGGGTAGATAAGTAGATAGGTAGATAGGCAGATTAGTAGATAGGTAGATAGGCAAATAGGTAGATATGTAGATATACAGATAAGTAGATATGTAGATAGGCATATAGAAATATAGAGAGATTAATAGATAGGCAGATAGACAGATATAGAAATAGTGAAATATACAGATATATATATATATATATATATATATAGATAAAAATATATATACACAGATAGACGCATAGACACATAGATAGATATAAATAGATAGATAGCTAGATAGTTAAAATGATATAATGATAGACAAATAGACCACTAGATATATAGAAACATTAATAGACAGATAAAAAGATTGATTGATAAATGATAGATTGATTAATTCATTGATTGATTGATAGATCAAAGTTTGATAGATAGACATATTAAAAGATAGGATAATAGAGAAATTGATAGATAGATAGATTGATTGATTGGTAGATAGATAGATATATAGGTAGGCAGATTAGTAGATAGAGAGATAAATAGATAGATAGATAAATATGTAAATAGATAGATAGATATATAAATAGTTAGATAGATAAATAGATAAATGATTAGAGAGATAAATTGATAGATAGAAAGATATATATTAGATATATAGATAATTAGATAGATTGATAGATACACATATAGATAGATAGATAAAAAATATATATATATACATATATATATATATATAGACATATAGATAGACAGAAAGGAAGATAGATAAATAAATAAAGAGAAAGATAGACAGACAGACAGACAGATACATAGATAGATAGATAGATAGATAAGGAAACATATAGAATGAGAGACAAATAGATAGATAGACATATAGATAGATAGACAAATAGATAAATAGAGAGATAGATAGATAGACAAGAAGATAGAAAGATAGATAGTTAGATAAAAAGATAGATAGATAGATAAATAGAAAGAAAGAAAGAATATATATATATATATATATATATATATATATATATATATATATATATTGAGAAGATAGTTAGACATAAAGATAGATATCTAAATAGATAGTTAAATAGATAGATATACAGATAAAATATACACAGATAGAAAGATAAATAGATATATAGATATATAGATATATAGATAGAAAGATAAACAAATATATAGATAGAAAGATAAATATATTGATAGATACATAGATAGATAGAAAGATATATAGATATACAGATAGACAGATAAATATAAAGATATTTAGCTTGATAGATAGTTAGATAGATAGACAAAAAGATAGACAAATCGATAGGTAGATAGAAAGATACAAAGACACACAAACACATAGATAGATAGATAGATTGTCAAGTAGATAGACATACAAATAGATAGACAGATAGATAGATAAATAATTAGACATAAAGATAGATAGAAAGACAAACAGATAGATAGATAGATAGATAGAAAGATAGATAGAAAGATAGATTGATTTAAAGATATAAAGATAAATAGATAGACATATAGATATATATAAAAATTGACAGATAAAAATATAAACAAATTATCAGATATAGAGATAGAGATATAGATAGATAGAAAATTAGACGGATAGAAATTTAGACATATAGATAGATAGATAGATAGATAGGCTGATAGATAGACAAATAAAGAGATAAATAAATAGACAAATAGAAAAATAGATTGATAGATAGATAGACAGATCGACAGATAGATAGATAGACATATGGATAGATAGATAAATAGATAGATATATAGATAGATAGATAGACATATAGATAGATAAGTAGATAGACATATAAGCTGATAGATAGATATATAGATAGACAAATAGAAAGATAGATAGATTGATAGATTGATACATAGATAGACACATAAATATACACATAGATAGATAGATAGATAGATAAATATATACAGATAGACAGATATATAGATAGATAGACAGATAAACAAATATATAGTTACACAAATAGAAATATAGACATATAGACAGATAGACTAATAGATAGATAAACAAATAGACAAATAGATTGTTAGATAGATAAATATATATATATATATATATATATATATATATATATATGTAAATAGGTAGATAGGCAGATATGGTGATAGGCAAATAGGTAGGTAGTTAGAATGGTAGATAGGTTGATAAAAAGATAGAAAGATTAAAAGATTGGCAGATAGACAAATATACATATAGACTGATAGACATATAAATATATAAATTGATATATAATTATACAGATTGCTAGATTGACACAAAGATAGCTAGATAAATATGTAGATAGATATCTAGACATATAGATAGATAGATATGCAGATTAATAGATAGACAGATAAATAGATTTTCATATAGACAGATAGACAAATAAATAGATATACAAATAGACATATAGACAAAAAGATAGATAGACAAATAGACAGAAAAAGATATAGATAGAAAGAGAGATAAATAGATAAAAAATTAACGGACACATAGACAGATATATAAATAGACATATATACATATAGATAGATACAGAGTTATACAAATAGATAAAAAGATAGATAGACAGTTAGATAGATAAAAAAATAGACAAATAGACAGATAGATAAATAAATAAATAGATAGATAGTTAGATAGATAAATTGTTAAGTACATATATAAATAAATAGTTAAATTTAGAATGATTGAATAATAGACAAATAGATAGATAAATATAAATGCTGATAGACAGATAAAAAGATAGATATATAGACAGATAGATTAATAGAAAGATTAAAAGATAGATAGAAAAATAGATAGATAGATAGAGAGAAAGATAGAAAGATTTATATATAGATAGATCGTATGTTTAATAGATAGACAGATTTACAAATAGAAAGATATACAAATTGATAGATAGATAGATTTATTGATAGAAAGATACTTAGACAGATAATTAGGTAGACATATAGATAGACAGAAAGATAAATACATAGATAGAAAGTTAGAGAGACAAATAAATAGAAAGAAAAATAGATAGATAGATAGATAGATAGAGAGATAGATAGATAAATAGAAAAAAATATAGATAGATAGATATACAGATTTATACATAAAAAAAGATAGGTAGAAAAAAAATTAGATAGATAGATAGATAGATAAAAATATAGATAGGTATACATGTAGGTAATGAAATAAGAAAATGCAATAGTATTAGTTTTTAAAATATTTTTCATGAATTCTTATTTTAGCAGGAATCCATGCAAACACATATTATTATCAAAATATGAAAATCAGATCTATACCTTATTTTGTTATAAGAGATTTGTTGACTTGTCTGATTGAAAGAACTCTCTATACTAGAGTCTTCAATTTCATCCTCCTTCCTTCATGTGTGTGGTCACCAACTATTCAGATCTGGAACAATACACTCTTCATTTACCTTGCGTACTCAACACTTGATGCAAGGGGTCTCTTAGGAGAATAATCTTTCTTAGAGGCTAGGGTTTCTAATAAGGAAACAAATCTATTTTGATTTTTATAGACATTTCAAATCCTTATCAAATAAGGAAACAAATTAATTATTTTTAATATTCTTAAATTCACTTTTTTATCAAATAAGAAAATGAATTATATATATTTGATATTCTTAAATTCAAATTCTTATCAAATAAAGAAATGAATTAAAATACATTTAATATTCTTAAATTCAAATCCTTATCAAATAAAGAAATGAATTAACAATATTTAATATTCTTAAATTCAAATTTTTATCAGATAAGAAATGAATTATATACATTAGATATTCTTTAATTCAAATCCTTACCAAATAAGGAAATGAATTAATAATATTAAATATTCTTAAATTCAAATTCTTTTCAAATAAGAAAATAAATTATATACATTTAATATTCTTTAATTCAAATCCTTATCAAATAAGGAATTGAATTACTAATATTAAATATTCTTAATTCAAATTCTTATCAAATAAGAAAATGAATTATATACATTTAATATTCATTAATTCAAATCCTTATAAAATAAGAAAATGAATTACTAATATTTAAATTCAAATCCTTATCAAATAAGGAAATGAATTAATTATATTTTATATTATTACCCTTTACAGATTATTTGTTTATTCAATGAGCAAACGAATAAAATTCGAATTCAAATAACAACTGATTATTATTCTAATCACTTTATATTGCTAAAGAGAGTGTAATTTATTCCAAATCATGAATCGTTCTTTGTAGTAATAAAGGAGGTGGAATTGGGACCCATGGACCTGTAATTTCAAGCTCCAATAAATTCAATAATTAATTAAACTCTTCAATCGATTATTTTAATTTATTAATTTCAGAGTTATTCCACTAAAAACGTGAAATTGAACTCTTATCCTTACAATATCAATTTTACTCAGAAATTTAGAGTGTCCAATGATTTAATCATTACATGCAATTCTATCCTCCAAGAAGTGGTTCATAACTAGCATCGGGTGAAATTACCATTTGCCCCTTTAATTATATCTTGATCTTTAAGTTACATTAATCCACTAGTGAACTGTTAATTTATTAACTTATTATAAATTAGAGTTCTCAAACTGTTCAGTTCCAAAACCAATACTTAAGGGGACCAACTATCCAGTTTCCATAAAAAGTGTTGGATTCCGTGTCAATAGTTTATATTTCCAGCTGCATACATCAATGGGCCTCCAAAACACAAGTATTGTGCCCATTTCATAATGGGTTTTAACCCATGACTCAAAAAGCCCAGTTGACATAAACAAGAATCTATGACTACTCATGATTGAGACTGATTTACATATAATCATCTATCGGTGCTGTTTTAAATTTCTTGAGATATATGGTATTTAAGATAATTTAAAAATTATGCCTTGGTCTTGTCCTATATAATTTTATTATATATGGATCCTACACTTTAATGTCTCTACATTAGTGGCCCAGATTAAGGTCACTTCATTCTCAATGATAGCAAATCGCCCAAGTAATATTTAATTAGAAGATCCCAAAACTCTAATTAATTTATTATGCACAATTTGATTTATAATCGATAACCTCGATCCTCTAGTGTATAACTATTATACACCGATGTTATCGTTACAATAATAAATCTAGGATTTTCTGATGTTTCACTCATATATAATGCACAAAATAACTAATTATAATAAATATGATACTTTTATTAATTTCATAAAACATAAAAACAAATTCATGCTTTATAGGGCACTATGTCTAACAATCTCCCACTTGCTCTAATGTATGTGAGACATGTCGTTTAAACCCATCCCATATAAGTGACCCTTAAATGATTTTGTAGGTAATGTCTTGGTGAATGGATCCGCAAGGTTGTCTTGCGATGTTATCTTCATAACAGCCACGTCACCTTGGTGCACAATTTCTCTAATTAAATGATACTTCCTCGCTATATGTTTTACTCTTTTGTGACTCCTTGGTTCTTTGGAGTCTGCCACAGCTCCACTGTTGACATAGTAAAGTACTATAGTTTTATCCATATTTGGAACAACTTCCAGATCTATAATGAAGTTCTTGAGCCATACTTCTTCTTTAGCTGCTTCACAAGCCGCTATATATTCAACTTCTGTGGTAGAATCTGCAATGCTGAATTGTTTTACACTTCTCCATACCACAGCTCCACCACCAAGAGTGAATACTGACCTAGACGTTGAGTTGCAGTTTTGTCATCTTTCATGAAGTCAGAATTAGTATATTATATGGGATTCAGGTCAGCACCTAAATAAATCAACATATAGTTTCTCATTCTCCAAAGGTACTTGAGAATGTGCTTTACTACACTCCAGTGTGCCTTTCCTGGGTTGGATTGATAATGGCTAACAATTTCCACCACATAGCAGATGTCTAGTCTTGTACACAGCATGACATACATGAGGCTGCCCACTATTGAGGCATAAGGAACCCATCTCATGTACTGCTCTTCTTGAGGTGTCGTAGGACACTGCTCCTTTGAAGGGAACATTCCATGTCGGGTTGGTAGGTAACCCTTCTTGGAATTTTGCATCGAAAACTGAGCCAACACCTTATCAATATAAGATGCTTGAGACAGTGCCAAGAGTCTATTCTTGTGATCCCTTATGATTTGGATACCAAGTACATAACTCACTTGTCCCAAATCTTTCATTTGAAACTTTTTGACTCATTTCTTTATGTCGGACAATAATCCTATATCATTCCTAATGAGTAGGATATCATCCACGTATAGTACCAAAAAGACTACTTTGGTTTCCTTGATGTACTTGTAGATACAAAGTTCATCAACATTTTACTCGAAACCAAAGGTTTTGATCGTTTCAAAAACCTTAGGTTCCAAGACCTTGAAGCTTGTTTAAGCCCATAAATGGACTTAATTAGCTTGCTTATTTTCTACTCTTGACCTTCAACTATGAAACCCTCTGGTTCCATCATATAAATGTTTTCATCAAGATAACCATTCAAAAAAGCTGTCTTGACATCCACATGCCATATCTCATAATCGAAATCAGCAGCAATGGAAAGAAGGATGCGAATGGATTTAATCATAGCTACTACGGAGAAAGTCTTTTCATAATCGAATCCATCCTTTTGTATATAGCATTTTGCTACTAGTCGTGCTTTGAAAGTCTCCACTTTCCCATCCACACCTCTTTTTTTCTTATAAATCCATTTGGACCCAATGGGCCTGACTGATTCAAGTTGATCTACAAATTCCCAGACTGAATTGGAATACATAGATTCCATTTCTTGTTCCATGGCTGTTAGCCATTTGTTCTGATCAGGATCATCCATCTCATGCTTGTATGATAATGGATCATCATCACTAGTATCAGTTACAACAATATTTGCTTCACTGGTCCCTTTGTAGCGAATTGGTTGTTTAGAAATTCTCTCACTACGTCGAGGTGTAATGATATCCTGTATAAGATATATAGTCTCTTTGTTATGTTCCCCAGTAACGGTTACTAGTCGTGGACTGATCTGATCAGATTGTAATTCCTCTAGTACAACCCTACTTCGAGATTTAAAGTTTGCAATGTAGTCATTTTCAAGAAAGGTAGCATTTGTTGATAAAAATACTTTCTTATCTTGAGGACTGTAGAATAAACCTCCCCTCGTGCCTGTGGGGTAACCAACAAATAGACATACTTCTATTCGTGGTTCTAATTTCCCAATCTTTCCTTTCAGCACATGTGATGTACACCCCCATATAAGGATATGATGTAAACTAGGTTTACGACCACTCCATAACTCTAAGGGTGTGTGTTGGATAGACTTAGAGGGAACTACATTCAAAATGTAAATTATAGTTTGTAGTGCATATCCCCAGAATGATAGTGACAATGAAGAGTAGCTCATCATAGACCTAACCATATCAAACATTGTTCGATTTCTTCTTTCTGCTATGCTATTTCGTTGTGGCATTCCAGGTGCGGTTAGCTGGAATACAATGTCATGCTCTATTAGGTGATTCTTGAACTCCATATCAAGGTATTCACCTCTTCGATCCGATCGAAGCACAATAATGACTTACCTAGTTGTCTTTTAGCTTCTACAAAGAATTCTTTAAACGTTCCAAAAGTTTCAAATTTTTTTTACATTGGATAAACATACTTATACCTAGAATAGTTGTCAATGAAAGTGACAAAGTATTCATAACCACCCCTAGCTTGGACATTTATAGGTCCGCAGACATTGGAATGTACAAGTTCAAGTGGTTCCTTTGCCCTAAAGCCCTTTGTTGAGAAAGATCTCTTAGTCATTTTGCCTTCTAGACAGGATTCACATACTAGTAGATTTCCAACCTTTAGCTATTTTAAAGTACCATCCTTTACTAGTCTATTAATCCTATCCATGCTTATATGTCCTAACATTAGGTGCCAAAGGTATGTGTCATCATTATCAATAATCTTTTGCTTCTTAGGCTTAGGATGTTCTACTCTAAATAATTTAGAGTTAAGGAGCATTCATTTGTTTGGCCTTATAATGTAAAGTCCATTTTCATTATTTGCATGACAAATGCTTAAAGCATTTCAGGAAATAATAATCTGATTATCATTAAATGAAATCGTAAATAATTGTTCATAAAAGTTCGAAACTAAAATTAAATTTCACTACAAAAAATTATTGATTTAGCTAGGGATCAATCCCTAGCTAATTTGCAAGGGATTAGCTAGGGAATAGCAAGAGATTGATGATTTTATTATGCAAGAAAATAGCAACGGATTAGCAACAGATTAGCGAGGGCAAATTTTTCGAAAATTTCGCTCAAGAAAAGTGGGGATTTTAGCGATTGATTAGCGATGGAAAATTTTCGTAACTTCCACTCAAGAAAAGGGGGTATTTTAGCGATTGATATTGTGACGGAATATCCCTCGCTAATAAAGGCCTGAAATTAATGAGGTATTTAGCCACGGATTTTCCCAAGCTACTTTTTAGCGATGGATATAGTGACATAATTTTCATTGCTAATAAAATCATTGATTTAGCGATAGATTTTTCCTTGCTTATAAAATCCATGATTTAGCAACGGATTTAGCGATGGATTTCTCATTGCTAATAAAATCCATGATTTAGCAACGGATTTAGCAACGGATTTTCCACTTCTAATAAAATCTATGATTTAGTGATGGATTTAGCGACGAACTTTCCCTTTCTAATAAAATCCATGATTTAGCGATAGACTTTCCCTTGTTAATAAAATCTTTATTTTAGCTATGGATTTAGCGAGCAAATATCCCTAGCAAATAAAATTCATAAATTGGTGATAGATTTAGCGACGGGAATTCCGTAGAAAATAAAATCCTTAATTTTGTGATAGATTTAGGGATGGAATACGAATATCCTTAGCTAAAAATATTTGTAATTTAGCGACGGATTTAGCGACGGATTTTCTCAAGCTAATAAAATCCATAATATAGGGACGAATTTTCCCTAGCTTATAAAATCCGTAATTTAGCTACAGATTTAGCAATTGTATTTCCCTAGCTAATATTTAATTATATAATTTTTTTTATTAAATATTTGTTTTAATATTTTATTTAATTTTGTTTATTAAATTTAAGTTATTGGTCTATAAATGAGCAATCCTTGAAACACACATTCTCCTCGTAAAATAAAAAAATGATATTATAAATAATTAATTTAAAAAATATAAAAAAATTATATTAATAAGGACTAAAATAAATATTTTTATGATGTCTTAATTTTGTTAAAAATTATACAAAAAATTTTTCTAAAATTTTTAATTAAGAAACTAAATAATTTAAATTAAAGTAACTTTAAATAATTAATTCAATAAGTATTATAATTTTTTTGATAATTTAAAAATTAAATTAACATACATAAAAATTTCTACTAATTTAAATGTAAATTAATTCATTGTATGATAAAATAGAAAATATTTTCAAAAATATCTGAATTGACAAATAAACTAGTAAATATTAATATTATTATAAGTATTAAAAAAATTTTATGATTATAGAAAACTTTTAAAAAAATAAATAATACAAATCTTGAAAATCTTGAAAATCTTGAAATCTTGAAATATAATAAAAATATAAATTTTTATAGATTTTTTAACATCAAGAGTATTTTATAACTTTTAGGCAAGTGGCTAAAAGACAAATCATCTTTTCATTTATATCTTATTAAATTAAGTTTTAATTTAATAGCTATTTTATATTTTTTAAGGCAAAACATATTTTTTTTATTGTTTATATATTTATAGTTTAATTAATATTATAATAAAAAATTATAAGGTATTTGTTTTTTATTTGTACCTTACTACTTGCACATTAATTTTGTTGAAAAAGTTTTGATAGTAAATAAAATTAATGAGTATTTTTTTATTTTATATATATATATTGTTTATTTAATGTTTTAATATTTAAAAATATAAATATTTTCTTAAAATATACATTCTCTCTCTCGACTCGATGCATCTTTAACATGTGAAATAGAGTTCTCCGCATTCCATTTATCTCTATACGCATCTCTAACACATGAACCGAAGTCCCCCACATTCCATCTATCTCTCGACGCATCTCTAACACGTGAACCAAAGTCCTCTACATTCCATCTATCTCTCGATGCCGATACAACTAAAATTAATTCGAGGTTTAAGTTTTAATTTATAATTGATTTGAAGTACGTTTATACATTTATTGTTCATCGATTATCTTGGATTGTTTAATCGAAGAGTAATCATTTATATTCTATTTTTTTTTTCATAATATTGAATAACTAATGTCCTTAGTTGGGAGGTTCTAGCTTCATCCGAGTCTAGTGTCTAACCTAATATGGCATCCGTTCACTTTAATAATTTCATCATATCAATTCTTGAGTATAACCCTGAACAATTATGTACAAATTTTGTCAGATAGTATGTGTTCTGCTTATACTTATGCTTATCCTATAATTAATTATGACATGCTAAAGAGAAGTTGACAAAGTATATATTTGAACTTCAATGCAATTATTATAAATTACTACTGGTTGAGTTGTTAAAACAAACAAAACAACTATTGTTGAGTTGCCCAATTCATTTACTGGTCATTTCGTGGAACTTTTTGTTGTATATTCTATATCTATCTAAGGGTTGTTGGTCTCATATAACTATCAAAATGTTGCATATGATTGAGTTTTATGGTGAGACCATTTTATCTATAATCTCATATGAAGCTAATAATTATATGTTTCCCTTTAGTATTATTGGTGATAAGCTCAAAAAATTATAGATAGACAAACAGACAGATAGATAAGTAGATAAATAGATATATAGATAGACAGATAGACAGGTAGAAAGATAGATAAAATGATAGACTAATAGATAGATTGACAGATAAATAGATAGACATGTAGATAGGTAGACAAGTAGACAGATAGATAGGTATAATGGTAGATAGAATGAAAGGTAGACAAGTAGAATGTATATAGGTAGACATGTAGATATGTAGACAAGTAGATAGGTAGACAGACAGATTGGTAGAGAGGTAGACAAGTATAGAATTAAATAGGTAGACATGTAGACAAGTACACAGGTAGGCAATAGACAAGTAGATAGTTATATAGATAGATATACTAATAAAAAGATAGACATATTGATAGTTTGATTGATAGATAGATAGACTGATTGATAGATATACATATTGTTAGATAGACTGATAAATGTATTGATTAATAGACAGGTAGATAGATAGACATATATATTGATTGATTGATAGACAGATATATAGATATATAAAAGAAAGATATATAGATAGATATATAGACATATAGACAGACAGACATATAGATAGATAGTTAGTTAGAAACATAGATAAATAGACAGAAAGTAGACATATCGGCATATTCATAGATAGATAGATAGACTATTATACAGATAAACTTCTAGATTTGTAAACTGATAGAGAGGCAGACAAGTAGATAGATAGACAAGTAGACAAGTAGAAAGATATATAGGTAAATTAGTAGACCTTTTGACAGGTAGACAATTAAATAGGTAGATAGATAGACAAATTGACAAATAGACATATAGATAGATAAACAAATAGATAGCTTTATATATAGACTGATAGTTATACAAATAGAAAGAAAGATAGAAAGATAGATACACAAATAAACATATAGACAAATAGATAGATAGGCAGATAGATAGATAAATAGTTAGACATCTAGATGGGTAGATAGCTAACACGTAGATAGGTAGACAAGTAGACATGTTGATAGGTAAACATGTAGAAAAGTTGATAGGTAGATAGGTAGACAGGTAGACTGATAGACATGTAGATAGGTATATATGTAAATAGGTTGACAAGTAAACATGTATACAAGTAGACAAGTAAACAGATAGAAAGGTAGACTAGAAGTTATGTAGACAAGTAGATAGAAATATAAATAGACAGATATATAGATTTATAGATAGATAGTTAAGTTGATAGACAAATAGACAGATAGACAATTTGATAGAATGACATATTGATATATCGACACATATATAGATAGACAAAAAGATTGATAGATAAACAAACATATAGAGAAATAGATTGATTGACAGATAAATAGATAGATAAATAGAAAAATAGATAGATATAGATAGATATGTAGATAGACTAAAAAACATATAGACAAATAGACAGATAGAAAGAAAGAAAGATAGATAGTTAGTTAGTTAGTTAGTTAAATAGATAAACTAATATATATACACACACACACACACACACACACACACACACATTTATAGATATACAAATAGATAAATACACATATAAATAGATAGAAAGATAGATAGATAAATAGATAGAAAGATAGATAGAAGGATAGATAGACAAATAGACAAATATAAAAATATGTTAGTAGATAGATAGATAGATATATAGAAAGATAGAGAGATAGATGTACCTGTAAAATATAGACAGTTATATAGATAGATACAAATTGACAAATTAATATATTTTTAGATTAAGAATTTGACAGATTAATAGATAGACAGATAGACAAATAGACAGATAGACAAATATACAAATAGATAGATTGATTGATAGTTAGTAAGACAAATAGAGAGATATTTTGATAGACGTATAGACAAATAGATAGATTAATAAAATAATAGATTCATATATTAATAGATTGATAGATTAAAAGATAGATAGATAGAATAGAAAATAAAAATATAAACTTATAGACGGCTCAAAAGGTAGGTAGATAGATACATACACAAATTAATAGATAAAAAGATAGACAAACAAATAAATAAATAGATATTTAGACATACAGATAGATAGGATAGGATAGATAGATAGACAC
Source organism: Sapria himalayana (assembly GCA_029783825.1). Lineage (NCBI taxonomy): Eukaryota > Viridiplantae > Streptophyta > Magnoliopsida > Malpighiales > Rafflesiaceae > Sapria > Sapria himalayana. The sequence continues at coordinate 858,300 of JAREIK010002618.1, read as the reverse complement.
ATTGAAAGATAGACAGATAGATAGATTGACATATTGACATATTGACATATTGATAGACAGAAAGATATATAGATTTATTTATAGATAGAAAAATCAACATATCAATAGATAAACAGATAGATATATAGATAGTTAGATAGAGTTATAGATAGAAAGATAGAAAAATAGGTAGATAGACAGATGGAATGATTGAAGGATAGAATGATAGATAGATTGATAAACAAATATATAGATAGAAGAGAAAAAGAAAAAATATAGATAGATATATAGCTAGACAGACAGACAGATAGATAAATAGATAAATAGCTAGCTAGATAGATAGACAGATATATATATAGACAGATCATTAGATAGATAGACATATAGAAAAATAGAAAGATGCATAGATAGAAAGATAGATAAATAGATAGTTTGAAAGTTAGATTGATAGATAGATATTCATATAGATAAGTTGATAGAAAGAAAGTTAGACAAATAGAAAAATGGATAGTTAGGTTGGAAGAGATAAAGATAGATAAATAGGTAGACATGTAGATAAGTAGACAAATAGATAGGTAGACAGATATATTGATAGATAGTCAAATAGAAAGATAGACAAATAGATAAATAAATGGATAGACAGATAGACAGATATATAGTTAGATAGGTAGATAACTAGACAGATAGACAGATAGAATTTTTGACAGATTGATTGATTGATTAACAGTCAGACAAACAGATTGATAGATAGATAAATAGATAGTTATATAGATAGATAGACATATAGATAAATAAACATATATACAAATAGTCAGACAAAAAGAAAGAATGAAAGAAATATAGATAGATAGACACATAGCTAGAAAGAAATAAAGATATATTGATATATTGAAAGATAGACAAATATATTGATTGGCAGATAGATAGAAAGATAGAAAGAAGAAAGATAGATAGATAGATAGATAGACAGATAGATAGATAAATAGATAGACAGATTGATAGATAGACAGATAGACAGATAGATAATTAAATTTACAGACAGATAGATAAATAGATAGATAAATAATTAGACATATAGAAAGATACATAGAAAGACGGATAGGTATATAGGTAGATAGGTAGATACACAGTTAGACATATAAACAAATAATAATAAATGTAGATTGGGAGATTGGAAGATTGACAGATAGATAGATAGATAGATATAGATACATATAGAAAGATAACCAATATACAGATAGATTGGCAGATATATAGATAGATAGATAGATACATTGATAGATAGACTAATTGACATTTAGATAGATAGACAGATAAATAGATAGACTGATAGATAGATAGACTACTAGAAAAATAAATAGATAGAAAGAAGGACAAATAAAAAGAAATAAAGATAGTTATATGGACCTTTAGATAGATAGAAAATTAGATAGATAGACAGATATACAGATAAATAGAAAAATAGATAAACACATAGATACATATACATATATATATATACAGATAGACTGAAAGACAAAATGATAGATTGACATATAGACAGATAGATAGATAGATAGATAGATAGACTATTAAATAGATAGTTAGAAAGATAGATAAATTGACACATAACTAGATAGACATATAGACAGATAGACACACAGATAGATAGATTGATTGATTGATATATTGATTGATATATTGAATGAAATATAAATATATAGATAGGTATATAGATAAATAGACAGAGAGATAGAAAGAGATATATATATATATATATATATATATATATATATATATATACATATAGATAGATAGAAAGATAGCCAAATATACATATAGAAAGATAAATAGATATATAGATAGATAGATAAACATATATACATTTAGACAGATAGAAATATAGACAGGTTGAAAGGTAGATAGATAGATAGATAGACAAAAAGATAGATAGTCAAATAGACAAATATATAGATATACAGATAGATAGATAGATAGATAGACAAATAGACAGACATATAGATATATAGATAGATTGACATATGGATCAATAGGTAGATAGAAGAAAGACAAATAAGTAGATAGATATATAGATAGATAGATAGACAGACAAATAGACAGATAGAGAGGAAGAACGATAGACCACACACACACACACACAGATAGATAGATAGATAGATAGATAGTTAGTTAGTTAGTTAGAAGATAGAAAGATAGAAAGATAGAAAAATAGATAGATAGATAGATAGAAAAATAGATAGATAGATAGAAAAAATAATGATAGAAAGAGATAGATAGATAGATAGATGATTAGAAAGATTGATAGATAGAAAGATAGATAGATAGACATATAGAAAGTTAGACAAATAAATGGATAGACAAATAGATAGACAGATAGATAAATAAATGAATAGATTGATATATAGATAGATATAAAAATAGATAGATAGATAGACAATTAGATGGATAGATATATATACAGATAGAGAGATAGACATATAAAAAATTATACAGATAGAAAGATAGATAGATAGACAGATAAATAGTTAGACTAATATATAGATAGAAAATAGATAGATAGACAAGTAAATAGGTAGATAAATAGAGAGGTAGATATATAAACAGATTGAGAAATAGATAGATAGCTAGATAAATACATAGAGATATAGACTGATAGACAGATAGATAGATAGATCGGCTGATAGACAGATAGATAGATAGATAGATAGATAGACAGATAAACTGATATAAAGATATATAGAAAGCAGATATAGACCTAGATAAATATATAAATAGACAGATAAAGAGATAGATAGATAGATAGACATTTTGATAGAGAGTAAAATAGACATAGAAATATATACAGATAGACAAATTGGCAGGTAGATAGTTAGATAGGTTGACAAATAGACATGTAGACAAATAGATTAATAGATAGACAAATATACAGATTGATAGAAAGATAAATAGACAGATAGATAGATAGATATGTTAGACAGATAGATAGATGCATAGATAGATATATAGATAGATAGACATATAGATAGATAGACATATAGATATAGAGACAAATAGATAGATTGATAAATTGACAAGCAAATAGATAAATAAATAGTTAGATAGATAGATGAATAGATATAAAGATAGAAAGATAGACAGATAAACAAATAGATAGATAGAAAGATAGATAGATATACACATTTATAGATAGATAAAATGATAGAAAGATTGATAGATAGATAGACAGATAGACATATAGATAAATTGACATATATATATATATATACTGATAGATAGTTAGACAGATAGATATATAGATAGATAGATAGATAGAATGATAGATAGATAGATAGATAGATAGTGGACATATAAACATATAGATTGATAGATAAATAGTTAGATAGAGAGATAGACAAATAGATAGAAAGATAGACAAATAGATAGATAGATAGATAGACAGATAGATAATATTTCTTTCGAAGAACACAAAGAAAATTATTCAATAAAGTGTACTCTACTTCAAGGGGCATCACTCACATATTTTATTATTAGAGAAATTACAAAAAAAAATCATACAAAATTGACATGATTCAAAATGAGATGGTTATTCATGAGGACAATTTTCTCTAAACCTCATGGAGGAGCAATATTAGTGATTGCCTAAAAATACTTGGGTTGAAACCCATGTAAAATTTTTTTTTATATGTTAATTAGATAAGGTGTAATAGAAAATACAAGTATATCTCTTACAATTATGACATTCCCCATGTTGGGTATTCTCAAAACAATAAAAAATAAACAAAATAAATAATAATAATAATAATAAAACTTTAAAAGCCTCTCAAATTAGAGCATACATGTCATTATATTTAACTTGAACGAGAAAAAAAAATATGTGATAATAATTTAAAATTTTTGGTACAAATATTTATAATATGTTTGTTGGTAAATATATAGATATTTGGTATTGAATTATTATTAGTATTCTCCCAAATTAAATGATAGTTATGTATTATATCTCTTCGCTTGAACTCAAAATAATTATCTGCATCTCACTTGTCTATTAGATTTAATTATATACCAAATTTTATAAAAATTTATGATAAATCTCATTTCTATAATTACTGAAATACAACTAAAATATGAATATGTTTCTACTCAATTTTTCTCATGATTTCTAAATATAATCGCAAGTCATGTAACTTTTTTCATACACATGAAAATCATTATAATATGAAGTTGTGATATTGAAAATTATCATGACTAGTATATTTTATCTTTGTAACACGAAGTCATATTATTGACAATGACAATAAATTATGCATTTTGATTTTGTAATATGAAATCATTATATTGTAGATGACCGCAATTTATGCGTTGTCCGTTTCTCTAGAGCAAAAATCATGATTTTGATATTAGATGATAATTAGGTAAATGCTCTCTATAATTTTTTCTATTCAAAAATGACAATGCTATATTAACATCATGCTTTTTGCCTCAGAGTTTGACTTTTAAAATGAAAAAGTCTTGATGCTAGAGAATATTGTGAATTTTAGTACTGATAGGACATTTGATTTATTGCGACATTAAATTAACATCATAATTGTTAAAATATTATGAAACAAGTAAATTTTGACTTAGAAAAAATTTGAGTAAAAAAATATTGCACAATTAATTAGTATCAATAATGTGGCTAAGTCATGATGTATGAATATTATTATGCCTATTTATGTAATATTTTAGCCAAAATTGAATGTCTAAACTAATTTATAAGTTCTAGAAGGAATATCTAAGTTATAGAATGTGAAATGAAATGATTTTACATTAATTTTATTTCTTCTTTTACTCAAATTATATAGTTGTACTATTATTTGTTAAAATTCCTAAAAATTATGTTTTCATAAAATCATTCTATTTAATTTCTTCTTCAAGCAAAAATATCATGATTATACATTAAATTGACTAGTATTATTTAGTATTTGAGATACTGAAGAAGAATTTGCTAGGTTGGCTAGATTATTTTGTGGGGAAAAACATAAAAAAATTAGATGACTATATCCATTTGTCACTTTTGGATAGTGTGGAGAAAAATAAATAACATAGTTTTTGATGATGAGATGTCCTATGTCCAAGATATAAAAATCTCTCCTTTTCATTTTCTTTGATCTTGGCCTATGATTATTACAAAATTTGAGGATGTGCTTATAACTAATTTTTAATTTTGTTCAGCGAATGGATAGGTTTTTTTTGGAGTTTCTTTAAAGTATTGATGTTATGTGGCGTATCTCTTGATACTTTTAGAATAGTTTTTTGGTTTCATTCTCTTTTTAATTTTTAATATAAATTATTAATTTACTCATTAAAAAAATTTAAGTTTAATTTAAGATTTTAAAAAGAATAATGTTGCTTGCCTCGATGACATTATTGATCAATAAAGAAAAAGTATTGCTTATAAGTTTTGATAATGAATAATATTTCTCCTACATAGAGAACTCTATCTTCATTAGTAATTTATAAGTTTTGATAGATTTGTATTGCGTTGATTTTTAATTTGCTTATTTTATAGTTAAAAGATGGTGGTTATCCGTGTGGGCTAGTGAGTGAGTTTGTTTGTGTTATTTTTTGTATGCTCAAAGTACTTTTTTTTAGCAGATTCCAATATATTAATTGGCTATTAATATTTTTTTTTGTTTTTACTACACTATTATTTACCAATATATGAATATATTGTAATGAAAAAAATATTTGTCTTTATATCATGAAAAATACAATAAATAAGTTTAAAATACAATTAATTCTACTTCAAGATTAGTGTCTAAAGATAACACCAATAATTTGAGTAAAGACAAATACACCCTATAATTTTTTTTCTAGCAAATTATAAGTATAATTCAAATAATATCAAAATATAACTTATATATTTATAATGTTAAAAGATAAAAATTTTTCTAATTATTTTCAATTTTTAAAAATTTAAATATTATATAAATGAAATTATCATATTTAGATGAATTTTAATCAATATTTTTCACTAGACTTGTATTTTTTTTCCATGAATAACCCCTTGTAATATGTGCGCGCACACACACAATAATTATAATATTAATTTTTAATTTCTCTAAATTTTTAGAGTTACTCTTTCTTCAATAATAATTATTTATGGACTCTAATATTTATATTTCATAGTAAAGAATCATAGAAGAGTTTGTACGTCTTCAATTGCAGTGATAGAGGATGCTTATATCTATCAAACATTCAAAAAATCAAAGAATTTCTATGAGCGGTAAGATATAAAATGTAATTTTTGCTCTGCTACATCCATTACTAAGTATCACATTATAAATAAATTTTATCCTCATAAACAAAAAATTATTGAGGATAAATTGAAGGTAACGTAAACTAATATGAGGTAGATAGAGGATCTCTTAAAATTCTTTGGTAGTTGCAGAAATGTTATTTACTACCCAATAAATATAAGATATTTTATTTTTGAAATAATTAAAAAATAATATGTTCATTTATTAATTTTTTTGTAATGATGATAATAACTTTTTAATTGTTCTGATTTAATTTATAATGCAAGATTGAAATATCTTCCATTCATAACTATCTTTTATTCTTGAGCTTGAACATGAGATGTATGGTGAGGATACAAACTATTCTTTTATATCAATGTCAAACTAAAAAAATAAGATATAAAATTCAGAATTATTTCATCAATAATAAGCTTAAATTGATCAAAATGTATCCGAAACTTGTATCTTCTAATTTTATATGATGTCAAAAGTTGTATTGATGGTAGAGAAGAGTTCAAATTTTTTACAGATAATGATTTTGATTTTACCAGATATGGGTATAATATTATTAAACACGTGTATGAGCTATGAATACTAATTTCTAATGAAATATTTGTAAACTTATCATTATATCTAATTATATAAAAGAAGATATGATTTGTTATTATTTACCAACAAAAAAAATATCATTGAATAATTTGAAGTTTGGATTTGCAAAAATTTGGCCCTGATCTATAACAAAAATTTTTGCGATAAATCCAAGACAAATTTCTTCGAATCCAAGTTCCAAATCCTTCCAAGATATATTTTTTTGTTATTGATAGATATCAAATCGTATCTTCTTTTATTTAATTAAATATAATTATAAATTTATACATTTTTAATTAAAAAAAAATAGCATTCATATCTCATTTATATATTTAATAACATTATGCTCATATCTCACGAATTAAAAAATATTATTTTCATAAGCTTTAAACTCTTCTCTAGCATCAATACAACTATTAAAACCACATAAAACTAGAAAATATAAATTTCAGATACATTTCGATCAAATTAAGATTATTTTTGATGTGATACTCATAAATTTCATATCGCACTTCTTTAGTTTGACATTAATACAAAAGCATAGTTTGTACCCTCACCATACTTCTCATGCTTAAACTCAATAATAAAATATAATTAAATTTTGAAGATATTTCACACATACATTATAAAAAAATTATAAAAATTTAAAAATTTAAAAATTATTATCATCAATACTAAAATTGAAAGTCATAAATAAACATATTATCTTTGAATTACATCAAAAATAAAATATCTTATATCCATTATGAGCCAATAATTTTTCTGCAAGTGTCAAAGAATTCTAAGAGATCCTCCATCTTCCTCAAATTAGTTTACGTTACTTCCAATCTATTCTCAATATTTTTTTATGAGGATAAAATTTATCCACAATATAGTGCTTAATCATGGATGCAGCAAAACAAAAATTACTTTTTATATCTTATCATTTATAGAAATTCTTTAATTTTTTGAATGTTTAATTGATATACGCATCATCAATCACTGCAATTGAAGATGTACAATGTCTTCCATGATTCTTTACTATGAAATATAAATATTAGAGTCCATAAAATACGTCACTGTAAAATAAAAACTAACTCTAAAAATTTAGAAAAATTACAAATTAATAATATAATTATTATATATGTGTGTATGTGTGCGTATTACAAGAGTTTAATCAAGGAAAAACAAAAAAAAATAAGTCACATAAAAAATATTGACTAAAATTCATCTACTTATGATAATTTCACTCATATCATATTTAAAATATTTAAAATTAAAAAATATTAGAAAATTTTAATAATTTAAAATGATAATCAGATAAGTTATAATTTAATATTATTTGAATTAGACTTCTAATTTGCTAGTAAATTATCAACAACAAAATTAAGAGAAAAAAAATTATTGGGTGATTTTTATCTTTGCCCAAACTATTGGAGTTTTCTCGAAGCAAAAATTTTGAAGTATTATTAATTATGTTTTTTATTTGTATATTTTATTTTTAATGATATAACGATGAATACTTTTTTTTATTATATATTCTTTTATTGGTAAATAATAGTGTATTAAAGACAAATAAAAAACATCAATAGCCAATTAATATATTGGATGTATACTAAAAAAAAACTTGAGCAGACAAAAAATAACACACTTATAAAACTACCTACTAGCCCACAAGAACACAAAGCATCATTACCTACAAAATAAGCAGAACAAAAATAAACACAATACAAATTTGTCCAGAGCCATAATTTACTAATAAACATATAATTTATCATGTAGCTAAAATACTATTCATTATCAAAACTAAAAAACAACTCTGTTGCTTTCTTGATCAATGATATCATGAAGACAAGCAACCTTATTCTTTATAATATCTTGAACTAAACATAAATTTTTTAAGTAATTTGATAATTTATATAAAAAATTAAAAAATGAAATAAAAATAAAAATAACATAAAAATTTATAAGAAATAGACCACATGACCCTCAAGGCTTTAATGAAATTACAAAGAAATTCTATCCATTCACTAAATAAAAAAAAAAAATAGTCATATGCACATGCTCAAATTTTGTAATAATCATAGGCTAAGACCTGAAAAAATGAAAAAAAAAAAAGAGATTTTCATCTCTTGAACATATGACATCTTATCATCAAAAACTATTATTTATCTCCCTCCACACTAACAAAAATCACCAAAGGGGCATGGTATTCCAAACTTTTTTATGTTTTCCTCACAAAAGAACCTTGCCAACCAAATGAAGTGTATTTAATTTATATTTGAAAAGATTTTGAGAATCATTATTGATTCTCTTGTAATTATGTCTTCTTTTGGGATATCACTGTAAAGATTTCCAGTGAAATTCTGACCATACTATGGTAAGAAAACTTAAAGAGATTACTTGGTATTTTCAGCTAAAATTTCAATAAAAAATAGGCATCAACTTGTGCTACAAGCTATAAGAAGTGAAGGTAAAAAGTGAGATCTAAAATTTTTTCTAGCTGCGGCCTGCGGTGAACGACAGAGCAATTAGTGGGCCATCTCCAAATGATAAAAACATGCATCAGATTAAAGTCAACAATATTTGCTAAACAAGTAATAGGTAAATAATTATTTTGAGTTCCAGCTTAGAGATCTATTTAACAACATGGTAATTAATAACTCGACATAAAGGTTAAAAGTTGAAACTAGACTCTCTCCAAAAGTCTCACAATATGAGACGTCAATTAATATATCAAAAAATATGTTATATCAGACATGAAACAAACCCAACTGAACAGATATCAAATGGACATTTAAAGTTGAATCAAGTACATTTTCATTGACCCTACCACAATAACTTTGAGAGAAAATGCATGGTAAAAATGATTAGAACCATGAATTTTCTATTTAGAATGTTAGAGGATCTTTGGATAATGATAAATATCCAAACCTACTTTTATCACGGATAATATAATATTCTTATTCCAAATAATAATATTTATTGTGATTAATCAACCTTAACATTACTTGGAAGAACACGAAGAAAATTATTCAAAAATATGATGGTAAAGTCCAAAGAATAAGTTATTAAAGAATATTTTTGTCTGAAAAGGAATTTAAATATAATAATTTAATGAAATCATAATTTTTATGAATTTTAACAAATAGTTGCTAAACTATTTAATTTGTGTGAAATAATAATTAAAAATCATGTCAAATTATTGCATTTATTTTTGATCAAAATATTACATAAATAATCATTATAATCTTCATACATCATGACTCAACCACATTATTGATACTAATTAATGTTGCACATTAATTAGTGTCACTAATTACTGCATAAATAGTCATTATAATCTTCATACATCATGACTCAACCACATTATTGCATAAATATTCATTATAATCTTCATACATCATTAATTAGTATCAATAATTATTTCAACACAACTATTTTTGTAATATTATTAGAAATATTACAAAAATATCATACAAAACTGACATGATTCAAAATGGGATGGCTATTCATGAGGGCAATTCTCACTAAACCATATGGAGGAGCAATATTAGTGACTGCCTAAAAATACTTGTGTTGAAACTTATGTGAAAAATTGTTTTATATGTTAATTAGATAATGTGGAATAGAAAATACAAGTAGATCTTTTACAATTATTATAGATTTTTAAATTCCATTATAAATCATCTCCATGAATTTCATCATATCCTACAAATCAATTGCGTTGAAAGCATTCACTATTTAATCTAAAGACTTCTAATAGACTTTCATACTAGCAATATGGGAAATGTTCAATAAAAATACAATTTATTCTATAAAAAATTATGATACAATATTAGAGCATTCCATATTTATTATTAGTGATGAGATCTAATATCAACTTCTCCACTAGTATCATTCTAAAGTTGATGGGCAGATAAATAAAGTCATTACTATACTATTAGAGATGCATTTTTAGCACTAAGTGAATATTTCACATAATGACTAGCCCCAATTATGCTTTCGGGAAGAGAGAGAGAGAGAGAGAGAGAGAGAAATGTGTTGGATAGAGAAGAAATAAGAAAATAGGGATAAAATTATTAATTATGAAAAATTATTTTTAACTATATAACATTAATCATATGTAAATGATTTATGGCATTCCCTATATTGGGTACTCACAAAATAATAAAAAATAAACAAAATAAATAATTAAAAAAATCAAATTTTAACAACTCCTCAAATCAGGGCATGTCATAAATATTTAACTTGAACGAGAAAAAAATAATATGTGATAATGATTTAAAAATTTTGGTATAGATATTTATAATATATTTGTTGGTAAATACATAGATAGTAGCTACCATATTATTATTAGTCTTCTCCCGAATGAAGTGAAAATCAACTTCAAAATAGATTATCAACACTTAAAATATTTAATTAGCAGTAATATATTTGATAATCAAACATCACAATAAAATATAATCTAACTTTGAATTAGTAAGTAAGACTCGAAAAAAAGAGTGATCGACTAAAGCTCACAAATAGTTGAATGATATTTATGTATTATATCTCTACGGTGGACCTCAAAATAATTATCTATATTTGACTTGTCTGTTAGATTAAATTATATACCAAATATTATAAAAATTTATGATAAATCTCATTTCTATAATTATCGAAGCCCAGCTAAAATATTAATATGTTCATACATAATTTTGCTCATGATTTCTAAACACAATCTCATGTCATGTAACTTTTTTCATATACATGAAAATCATTATAATATAATGTTGTGATATTAGAAATTATTGCGACTAGTATATTTTGTCTATCAATCTTTTGAACAAATACTAATAAATAGAAATACTAATAAATATATAGATAGATAGACAAATAGATAAATAGTTAAATAGACATATAGAATAATAAATAGTTAGAGAGATAAACCAATAAACAAGTACCCATATTTTTAGATAGACAGAGATATAGATACAGAAATAGATCGATAGATTGATTACTACATATATAGATATACATATATATATTTAGACAGATAGACAAATTGACATATAGATATTATTTATTTGTTTATCTATCTAACTATCTAACTATCTAACTATCTAACTAACTAACTATCTAACTTTCTAACTATCTATATGTCTAAGTATCTAACTAGCTTTCTATCTATCAATCTTTTGAACTATCCATCTATCTACCTATTTGTCTATCTGTCTAATTATCTAACTTTCTAACTTTCTATATGTCTATATGTCTAACTATCTAACTAGCCTTCTATCAAACAGGCTTTTGTTCTAACAATCATTCTGTTAATCTATTTATCAATTTGATTATTTGTTTATCGGTATATTTGTCTATCTGTCTATCTATTTATGTGTCTATTTAACAAAAAAAACTCTAAGAGAAATTACTAGATTTAATCCAACTAGATTTAAATCTAAGAGAAATTCTAAGATATGTAAATTCTAGGATATGTAAATTCTAATAGGCCATAGTGAGTCAACTAGATTTAATCCAAGCTATTAACAATAATGCCTACAACATGCATACTTCTTCAACTAGGTCTACTTAAAAGGCAAAGCATACATGCACATGAAAATTTTTGTTTGTATTTTTTAGCGTTGAGACAAAAATCTAACCAACAAATATCATCATGATTTTATAAAACTTGGGTTCTTTCTTGTGTGAAATGACCAGAAAATCAAGACACCCTCGTAATATAAAAATATAAAATTAATAACCGATGAAAATCTTTAGCCTACACATATACTTTTTTATCCCCTCTAATCCTCAAAACTCAACCCATATTATTCCTGGGCCCATATATGAGTTTTGGGGCTTGGGGGTTGGAGCATGTAAGTCCATATCCCAACAACACAATAGAGCAAATGACAAATAACAACCTCACATGTGTATCTGACATTTTTGACGATTGAATACTAGACTCTAAGATGAACATCCAACTCTTTTGCCCATTGGACTATCATACTGACCAATTGCATGGTAGTTTGATCTACTTAAAAACTCTAACCATGTGGACCCTAGTTATATCAATTGGAATGTTAGATTATAAGTATCAAACAGGCTGTGCTAGCATGAAATGACCCATTTGAGTGATACAAAAGTCTTGCATAATGCTGGGTTTTGCTGTACCCATGCTAGCTGGCGGGTGGTTCACCTTGGACAACATGGACATCGACATGCACAACCTATCATTGTCCATGTTGGAAGCCTACTACATGAAAATACATTATGTGCCTAGCTGACATAGCCGACCAATTGGAATCAACCATGTGGTTGGATTAAAAAAAAAATCCCACCTTATCAAGTGGTCAAGTGATAGGACATGACCCATGACTCAACTATAGTTGCTCATAGGTCCTTTGGCTGGTGGACCATGCCACCGATCTAAGGACTAGCACAATACAAGCAATGAATAGGGAGGCATGTTCCAGGACCAGGCATGGTACTAAACCATGCCGTGCCCCAAGCCACCCGGCCCGTTTGATATCTCTATGACATATATACTTTCATACAATATTTACTAGATCACTTATCATGTGATTGAGATGTAGGCCTTTCCTATTTTAACCATGAGACTCATTTACGTGCCAAAGAATAATATGAGTTGAAATTAGGTGAGATAAAAAAAAACAAACTACTATATAATTGGTTATCTATCATAAATATAGATTTAAAACATTATTTTCTTACTTATGCAAAATTAAATACACATAAATAAATAACAAATAAAAAATTATCATGATAATAGATTTCAAATCTGAGCATTATTTGGAAAATAATATCTATTTCTAAAAAAATATAAAAAATTTACAGAAAAGAACATATTAAAATTATGATTTTTTTTAAATACAATGATGTTGAAAATGTGATGATGAAACATATGAATGATGCTGAAAAATGTGAATGCATAGTATATTCACTATGCATCTTCTATAAAAGGAGCTTAATCC